>OZ010714.1:7780760-7999246 GCA_963932345.1 Ophion ventricosus | reverse complement strand
CCCTACCGGAAAAGAATGCAGCCCCGACCAATACGTGGTCTTCACGTCCAGAATGGCCGCGGATGTGCACTATACGAACACACATATATACTTACATATATGTATATATTGTCGCCCATCCTTTACTCATATATACATATGTACTCATATATTACAAAACATATAGACACATGTACGTGCAAAACTTTTATTAGCGCGACCAAAAGTGGACGCGAAAAGAAAAGAGATTGAAATGAAGCTCGAAAGAAGGATAGAAAGGTTTGCGTCCTCGTCGAACAACCCTTTCCTCACCAGCCTTTCTCGGTCCTTCCCAATTTTTGCCCTTGGAGTGACAAATTGTGACCTCATTCTTAAGGCCTGTGAGAGCATCCGCACCTAAACAGCGCGTGCACTCTCCTGATATATAGGTATATATACATATATATATATATATATATCTATATATATATATCTATATATATATAGAGAGCATTAATCGATATATCCGTGGTGGTTGCCGAGGGATCACGCATCGGATCGCCGTTCCTTGGCGCAACACGCAAAAAAAAAGAAGAAGAAAAAAAGAACATACTCGATCGGTATACCCGGCTTAATTAGTTAGCTCGCGGCGATATACGAGTTTTTCTTTCAGCCCATTTCTTTTGTTTTTCTTTCTTTCTTTATCGTCGCGACGTTATGCGACGACAAGAGGAGGCTCTTCTCTCGGCATGTGACCGTAAGCACCGAAGGTAGCAGAAAACTTTGCCGACGAAAGGCCATTGCGGATGAGACGAAAGCCCGAGCATACTCGCAGTGAAACAAGAACGGGAGGGCGTACGGCCACGAAAGAGAACCAAGTTTTTTTATCGCTGACCGGAAGTCGTAGTCCACTTCTGTGACAACCGAAATTCTCGCATTTCTGATTCGAACGTTTCGTACGGTCGAAAATGAAGGCGCTCTGCTTTCTTTTGATCCGAATATGATGTGGGCAGTTGGAAATTTGATTAGTTGTCTTTTGTGGTTTTTTCTTCTTTTTTTTTTTACTGTTTAGGTCTGTTTCGTTAGATTTGGGTTCTACTGGTTTTTGTTTTTGTTTTTTTTTTGAGGTAGTTTGTGGGAATGGACAAATGATCATGGGATATTGATTTTCTTTTCTGGATAAGGAGTATTGTGGTTGACATGTTTTTTTCACTTAGAGTTTGGGTTTTTTTTATTGATTCAGGATTCAATATTTTCTCGTCATTTCTGCACTCCCTGCAGAATTTTTAAGATTTTTTCTTTATCGTTTCTATTGCGAGGGTTGAAAATCGTCTTTTTGAAAATTTAGCCCTTCGTGATCGCCCTGGGTAGAATCGACGCATCGATTAATTTTTGGCGTAAATATATAATAGTTCCCGGTTTCGAATGGGACTGTATTCGCCATCTTACCTGGAGTTTGAAGTATCCTCGTACCAAAAAATTTACCCTCTCCACATGTCGGAATAAATACCTTTTTTTTTTGGAACGCGCACTATGCTGCTATTTTTTCCCAAAAGTAGCATATCCAAGGATTATCACGTCCAAATTTTAGGTAGAAATGTTGAAAATTCACGGAACTATAATTTTTTAAGCGAAAAAATGTCTTTTTTTGCGTTTTCACCTCTTTATGAATTTTTTTTAACATGTCGCCATTTTATTTCTTGTAAATAAATGTTTCCTACATCATCTAGAAAGTTCAAAGCATGTTCCGTAGTTTGTTGAACCACTTCGGACGGATAGTTTGGTCACAATACTTTTTTGAAAACTGGCTGGGTAGAATCGACCCAAGTGTGACCATTGCCATTGAATTTGGATATGTGACCACGAAGGGTTAATGGTTTTTCGAATTCTATAAACTACGGTTTAAAAGTGCATTAGAAATTTGGATATAGAAAATATTTGAATCAACATAGTTAAGAGGATTTTTTTTTTGTAATTCACATGCAAAAGTGTGAATATGCGGCTTACGAGTGCGTACGTCGTGTTTAAATTTCCCTCTCGTGAAGTATTGCTGATTGGAGCTCGATATATATTGACGTAGCACGTTTATCGGACGATTGAAAGAAAAAAAAAAATGAAACAGCGTTTGTACAATCCTCTCGATATTGCACAGCTTTACTGGAAGTTTGTCGACCAGTTTGATTAACGATGCAAAACTGACGTTTTTTTTTTTTTGGTTTCTCCGTCGTGTTCAAATATTCTCTCGAATTCTCACTATTTTTATTTTACACAAGTGTCCAAAAATTTCGATAGACTAGCTGCGTTATTGAATGATTGCAAGCACTTGTTGTGCCCATTGAATTAAGCTCAATTGACTATTTGACAGTTATTTTACTCGGGAGTGAAGAATATGAAGAATACTAAAGATATAGCCGGCCGTATCGTCACAGACCATTCGCAGTTTCCCTGTGCCCTCCTGAAAACGCGACACAGCAAGTGCATTGGGAAACACTCTGGGGGATTTTGTAGGAACGGACATTCGTACAGTGTCAAGGGGTAGAAGTGAAAGAGCCGGGTACGTGAAAGCCTGTAAGGACATATCGAAAATAAATAAATGAGTAAAAAAAATGTACGACAAAAAAATATTAGACCAAATACGAGACGATTGATGCTTCATTTATTTCGTGGATCTGTTCGGGACCGATGGTTATTAACGGCTCTCGGATGACCCTGATGGCTCGTCGACCGACAGGATCGTCTCTTAAACGATCGACCTCGCGTCCACTCTTTCCCCTGGCTCTCGTATCCTCTGCAAACACCGAGGTTATAAATTGCGAACTCGTGCAGGTGTGGAAAGACTGATTTAGCGTTTGCTCGCGATGTCGAGAGAGAGAGAGAGAGAGAGAGAGAGAGAGAGAGAGAGAGAGAGAGAGAGAGAGAGAGAGAGAAAGCGGGGGGAGGGAACCGAGAACTCATCGCTCTCTCTGGCCACGAGAGCAATTTCGTTGAAGTTATCGTCTCGAATAATTGATTGACCAAATTAGTATCACGTAAACACAAAACTGCTCGATCAATTTCCAAAGGGAAATTGATCGAGTGTGTGCTGGATGGAACAAGTTTTTCTTTTCTCTCGATATTAACGTCATTTTTTCTTCGGCATCTCATCAATTTGATGAAAACGCAATTAAAATTGAATTTTCAAAGTTATCGGTTCATGGCGCGTATTCCGAAATTTTATTTCAGTATATACTCCTCAGTTCCCAAAATGGAAGTCGTTTCCGTTATAAAGTTACTGTCATGGACCTTGTTGTAAATATATGTACATATGTACATATATATATATATATATATTCGAAACGATTTCATGTTTTTCTTCGTATACGTATATGTATATAGAACTGGATGGGCCATCAGCAGAGCGCAGCTGCCGAACTCTCCGAGTCAACCGGTACCTCTTTTTTGTCGCCATTTTGTTCCCTGCTTGCGACTCTCTTCCATATAAATAAAACACGTTTGCCCGTTCGCAATTTACGCGGGCACGTGCTTCCAGTATACTCTTCTCTATTGTTGACCAAAACGGAACGTGCTCCATATGCAAACCAATTATAAGTAAATTCGTTACAACTTATATTATACAATGTTCGAATTTTCCGTATCAATCTGGTCGATGGCGCGTTCACCCCAATGCAAGTCGTCAATGATGGATGAACGATCGTCGCTGCAATGACGGAAAAATTCTTTTGATATTAACGAGATACGTCTATTTGATTTTTTTTCTGAATTAACTAGATTTTTCGTGAAATCAAATATTTACTATTGCATTCAATTATTAAAATTATATATTTTAAATATATTTATTTATTTAAATCATGATCTATTTAATATCGTCTAATAACTAAATATTTTATTTATTCGTAATAAATCTGTGATTTGGTTTTATATGGTAGTATGAGACAAAAGAAACAGGCGGAAAAATGGTACACGATTGAGTCTCTTAAAAATCTCATGCTTTTGTTTTCATTAGAAGACTGTTGTAACATTCTGCAGTTGAGGAAACTAGTTAGTCTTTCTATTTATAAATAGTTGCGCCTGTTAATAAAAGACGAGACGATACATTTCTTTTTTTCCAAATAACAGCCTTGTTAGTGAAAAAAAAAATTTAACTTTTTTTCATCGCACTTTTATGTCATGAACCTATATTTCTTTCTCGTATTCGTACGATATATCGTGTTTTACCTTTATTTATTTAATTTGAATCTAATCTTTGTTGATTTAATTTGAATATATTTAATATTTAAAAAATTGCTTCAACTACTTTTAAAAAATATTTGAAACAAATAGCCTCGTAGTAGGGCGCGAGACAAGGAAAAAAACCTACTTGACTTAAATGGATCCTATTTAAGTTAAATATTTTTTTTGGCAGTGTGTCTTCCATCCCTAAAATGTCGTGGATTGACACAGCGAGATATATTTTGGGTCAGAGATGTGCTTGAAAATCAAATTTTCAGGGAATCAATGTGCCAAAATGAATTGCAAAACAAAAATGCAATTCATAATTCCTGAAGTCCTTGAATACTGTTTGATTTGTGGACGAGCCGAGAACTTTTGGAGTCACGGAGTGGTACAGTGAGAATTTGGATTTCGAAAGTACGGGCGATCGCAATACCGATTTTGTGTTTCAGAATTACTTCATCCAAATGAATTATCGTCCTCGATGGAGTCACTGGCCGCTTATGATGCGTCAGTTGGTTCGCCAGGACCCGTCCATCAGAGTCAAAGAACGAAGCGAATGCGAACGAGTTTCAAGCATCATCAGTTGAGAACGATGAAGAGTTACTTTGGCATCAATCAAAATCCGGACGCCAAAGATCTCAAACAGTTGGCCCAAAAGACCGGACTGTCCAAGCGAGTGCTTCAGGTATATGTCGACGCATACGATAGTCGTTGAACGTTCGACGAGGATTTTTCAATTGCAAAAACACTGCTGGTAGCTTCGATGACTTTTAATTGTTATATTTGACGTTAGGTGAATTCGTACTGAAAAAGTGAATGAATGCAAAAAGAATTAGAAGCACTGCCATTAAGATTGTTTTTACATATATCCCTAATCAATGGCCTGATTCAGAAATTAAACAATACACATTGGAAATATCTTAGATTAATTGATTTATTTGTAAATAAAATTTGAATTATTAGTACAAATGAGATTGTCCGTTTTTTTTTGTACAGCTTCACATTTATTAATAAAAGTAGAAGCATACATTTTATAAATATTTAAAATAATTTGATAAAAAATAGTCCCCACTATTTTCGATGACCTTGAAGATAGAGCTTAATCGAACTTTGTGAAAAAAAATCGAAGAATTTTCCTTAGGATCGTTTCATATCAATCTCTGTCATCAAATGTCTGTTTCAGAGATAAAAAAAATATATATCGATAACATACATTAGGAATATCGAATTCTTGACTTTTTTGTAAGGTTAAACATTGATTTATAAGAGTATAAAAAAGATTGCGATAAATAATCAGTAATCATAATTTTCCGGAGTATTGAAAATAATATGGGCTTAAATATTCATTGAAATCTTTCTCGTAAAATTATTGAAAATTTTTATACTTTACGAATACAGCAAAAAATCTATTTTTTCATCTCATACAACAATAACAATGGCATTGACTTATTAATAAATATCTTTACAAATAGGTATTTGACGTACCGGTAGAAAAATGCATATTTAATCGAGGGCAATAAATCCGTATACTTTTTCAATTACGTACCAACCATGCATCAATATTCTCTTTTATACATTGATTTTAGCCTCCTCGGGAAACTCAGAAACAGCCAATATTATTTTGAATATAGATTTTCGCATAAACTTTTGTTCCATTATAAGAAATATTATGTTTTCGATTGTTTAAAGAATTTTATTAAGGAACGAAGAATGTCTGACAAAAAAAATAGTGGTTGCAAAAATGGATTTTAGGTATGGTTCCAAAATGCCCGAGCCAAATGGCGACGCAACATGATGCGACAGGAGGGCAGCGGCGGTGGGAACGGTATTGGTTGTCCTGGTACACCGATACCGTCGAGCTCGGTTGGCTCACCGAGTATAGGTCCAAATTCAGCGACGCTCGGCGACAGCAACAGCATGCCATCGACCTCGATGGAGGAACTCCACGCTCTTCATCATCTCCACTCGGGTGTATCCTCCCAGGTATCGTTCTCGGATCTTTACTGACGACGGCTCGAGATGGAGGAAGAAAATTATTCCTCTCTCTCGAATCATCTCGCTTGAACAAGACAGGAACTGTACATGAAGAAGTGCATCGCGCGTTGCGAAAGTGCGCCGCCGTTTTTACGGTGCGTAAAAAAACAATTTAAAAAAAGAACGAACAAAACAATTGAAAAGTGTACGATAAAAAGTTTTTTTTTCCCCTGAATGCAACACAGTTCACGAAATTACGTGACTAGGATGAGAACACTCTGAAAGTAGGTCTACGCTCTGAAAGTATATGCTACTTATGTCGATTGGGTAATCTTTTAACAAAAGAGAAATTAAAGGAATGGAGAGACGTATTGACGATTCGAATGGAAATCAAATTAGGAATTTAATTACGTTTGAAGTTGGAATTGAAATTGTCAAATTGAAATAGTTTCAATTTTAATTCGAAATTAAATTGGAAATTCGTGGCAGCCACATTTTTATGATTGACAGTGCAGAAAGATTAAAAATGAATATGTTAGTAATAATGAAAATCGTTATTTTCATTATAATATTATTTTAATAATATTTTATTAATAAAATAATAAAATATTATTTTATTAATAAATAGTACATTATGACACGAGGACGAAAAAACTTTTTCTAACGAGTGTTGCAATCACACGAGATTAGAAAAAGTTTTTTTTGTCGAGTATTATATGAAATTTTATTTTACGAGGTGTGAAAATGGGGGTTTTACACACGCGAAGCATGCGTAAAACGTCCATCATCGTACCGAGTGGAATAAATATTATTTTATTAATAATATTTTTATAATATTATTATTTGTATATTATAAAAATATTAATTATTTGAGAATATTAATAATTATTATTATTACTAATTATTCTGAAATGGGCATCTTTCGATTATAGATTGGAAAAAAAATTCAAAACTTCGAAAATATTAATCTGCTATATGGTTTTTCAATAGATTGGTGCGATAATCTCCAAATGCCGTAATGAGAGGATGAGATAAGAAAGGTCCTGTCCATCCACTCTGTAGATGCGGTGAACAAATGAATATTTTCGACGTACATATTTTTTTTTTCACCCAAAATGCATTTTGAATTTTATTCGCCGCATGTACGATTCGGAATATTCAGTTTTGTTTTTGCGAAATGGTAATCAAATTCGACTAAAAACGGGAGGAAGTCATTAATATTTCGAGGAAGAGAGAGAGAGAGAGAGAGAGAGAGAGAGAGAGAGGAGTTTCGAGAGTATTCGTCAAGCGGTTTCTCCTAAACAGCCTTTAAATTTTTTCTCCCTCATCAAGAATTGAATTATTAGGTCAATTAATTTACAGAGAAAATGTTCAGTCAAAATCAAATATCGTTCACCGAATTTTAAATTTCATTTTCGAATAATAAATCATAAATAAAATAATTCCTACGAATTGTAAATCAGTCTTTGAATTTATGCATTCATATATTGGGCCGCGATAAATGACTATACTTATTTTTGTAAAGATTGACGTTCGTTGATCGTTCAAATTATCTGCAGGATGAAATGCGAGCATAAATTGTCGACGTGCTATATAGATTTCTTTTATCAGCGGGGTACTCGATTGATCGCTGACTAGTCACGGGTGTGGAAAAGAGAGAAAGAGCCGGAGCGTCTACGAAGAGGCTGCAGTGAAAAATCGATCGTTTTTTTTTCTTTTTGCAAAAGCAGCGGAACAAAAATTTCGCCAAAATAAGGATTCGTTTGTAATCAGTGCGAATTAAAAATAAATTTGATAGGTTTAAGCGTAAATCAGTGATAATAACCATAGTTCCATGCACATCCGAATTACCAAAGTATTAAATAGACGAATAGTTTCTATATTATGTGAGTGAAGTGTGAACGTGTATGAATCAACTGGCAATTATTGTGTATATAATTTGATAAGAGGAATAAGTTCAAACGAACGATTTTCCGTATGTGGAAAATTGCGGTCGCTGATAAAAATATAAACGGTCAAGAATAAAAATTTCAGGTTTCATTTGTGAAGAGCAAATAAAGAATTTCTATGACTGGTGATAGTTCTTCAAGTATCAAAAGGCCCCTATCAAAATGATCGCATCCGAGAAATTATTTAAAAAAATGTTATCTCCCGAATGATCGCGATTAAATTTATTCCTACTGAAGTCAATGAAATTGTAGGAGAAAACGAATGAAAAAACACATATTTTTTGGAACCTTTGGACCACGAGCTGTACCAAAAAAAAAAGAGAATCAGAAGTACGTACTACTTTATTTATGAAAGCGAGGGGGAAAAAAGGCAATGAGAATGCGTGTAAACGGGCCGTAGGCAATGATGTAATATCTCTGTGTATAGATGAAAAATAATTGTGCTATTGATTTGAATGGAATTATTGTTTATGGATTAAAAAGTTGCGAATCTGTGAGATTGAACCTGAGATCTCGATATTGCGTTCACTTTGTTGTGAAACGATGAATATTATAACAAATGAATTCCAATCATACATCTTTTCACGTTATTTTAATATCCTATTCCCGAAATGTTTTTCCTCAATTTTCATTTATTTTCAATACTCGAACTTCAGCATTTTATTTTTCTATACTTAAAAATTCAAACTTGGATTGAACAAATGAAACAATTCTTTAACCATTGGCGAACATTTGTTTCGGCTTAGAGAAGAATCAAAAAGTAAAAAAAAATTTGCATTCCTATCAAGCAAATTATATCATCACAAAAAGTGACGACTGAAAGCCAATATCAATGACACCTCCCACGTATTCGAAGGACCTTAAATAATTTTTTAAAATATTTCTAAATTTTCTTTGACAAAATAAAATCTATTTAAAACTAAGTTAATATTTTATTTAAAAATGAAGGAAAAATATTAAAAATTGAATTTCAATTTAATTAAAAAATGAAAGAAAAATGTTTCAAATTCAGTGAATATTTAATTTGAAAATAAAAGAAAAAATATTAATAATGAAATTAATAGTGAATTTGTAAATAAAATAAACATGTTTAAAATTGAATTAATATTTAATGAAAAAAAAATGCAATCCGTGACAAAAATTTGGTTGAGTCGAAAGCGTGTCGAGGTTAGAATAGAATCGCTGATTTTTCTTGCCATAGTGGATTTACGAGACGTCGAAGCAGAGAGTGGCCTTGAAGAGCGGGTCATTACGAGCGCGTGGGCTCCGGGATTAGTGAATTTCGTTCCATATGCAATTTTCCATTAGGCATGTGCCGTGGTCCTCTCTTCTCGTTATATCCTCTCACATGGTACATTCGTACACGTGTAATACGAGTTCGCGTGCAGCTCAACGACCCTTGGCTAATTAACGTAAAATTCAATCAGTCACGGGACTGAGTTTCTTAGCACGTTTACAGCAGTATTATCAAAGAAGATGAAATTCAGCGCTATTCCTCCATTCCTCGACCGAGGGCAAACAGATACCGCGATTTTATCTTCCCGATCAGACTCTAATGTTTTATCAAAAAGTGCAATTTTCGATCAGTCGAAAAATAATTTGTATCTCACCGCTGGCGATCTTTTTTTTCAATCGGAAAAAAATTCGTGATCACAAATTATTTTCTAATTAGAAAAAAAGCGAAAGAAAAATGTTGAAAGATAGAAGAAAAAGAAAATGAAATGTTCGAATAAAAAAAATAATTGAACCAAATTACTGGTTGAAGTGAGAGCGGGTCCCAACGAAAAGAAAAAGAAAAGGCGAGATCATTTTATCTTTGTTCTCATTCTTTTTGTTTCGAGAACGATATATTTTTTTCACTTAGAAAATAATTCGTGATAAATTAGAAAAAAGAAAATCAGAAAAATAAAGAAACGGAAGAGCAAGCTATCTTTAAAAAAAAAACATTGAGCTAAATTCTGAATAGAAATAAAAGTAAATGGCACAACCAAAAGGAAAGGAAAAGGCTCGAATAGATTATCATTTTTCTTATTTTTTTTTTTTTTTTTCGATAGCAAGAGTTTTTATCAAATCGAAAGATCTTGCGAGATTACGTATCCTGATTAATGTAAAGATTCGAAATCCGCGGCTCGAGGACGAGCTTCGCAAACGTTTTGCCACTTTCGTCCATAAATAAATAAATCAATCTACATACACGTAAAAATAGAATTTATGTAGATAAATACATACAGATACGGGGGAGTGTACGCGTTTCACGAGGATCTCTGGATGCCGCCATTGTATCTCAAGTTCATTAAATATTAACGAGAGTCTCAATTTCTTCATTTCGTTGATGAGTCGCTGGTGAGCGCCATCCGAGCTCGCATATAGATTGAAAATTAACTTATATGAGCCTCGACATAATATATATATATATATATATATATATATATATATATATATATATATATATACATAAACGCGGCGTGTCTCGCCGACCAAAAGCCCACGAGACCTCTGTAAGCGAGCGCGAACGTTCGCGCGCACTTCTTACGCGCGCACTTATAGTAGGATATATTCTCCAGCGGCCTACAATTTACGCGATATAAACGGCGCGCCGCGATAGCCGAAGCCTCCCTCTACGCCGTATGTTGGCATAAGCTAAGTATCCATCTCGCGAGCTGTGCCCGACGGCCTTTTCTTTTATGCCAGCGCATCCCCATACCGCCGTAGCACATCCGCGCTTCGCGACCAACTTTAACCCCCACCGTGGAACGTTCATCAAATGCGCCGAATTTAATGCTCATCGGGACACTTCTCATACTCGTACGATGTACGAATTTCAGAGCGATTTTTTTAAATGCTTTATTAATTGAAAAAAAAGTCGCTACGAAAATTAATAATCAAGTGTGTCGTGCACCTTTCATACGAAGATCACGAGAGCTTTTTTAAGGCCTTAGGCCACTCTAGAATTTTCCAAAAATCGATTTTTCTTTTGTTAAAAATGTACCTTAGTGCCTGTAAAATTATATTCCAAAAGATGATGGGTGTGAAAAATCTGTAAGTACTCGATTTGCTAATTCTAGCACAACCCCTCTTGATTCATGTCGTGACTTTCTACTAACTTTAACCGCGTTTATCTCAAAACTACATTTTTCAAGTCGACCGGACTCATAACTCAAACAAATTTCAACCGATACACTTGAAATTTTAACTGTATATTTAAAATTACATTTTCTGAGGCACTACGTAGGATTTTTGAATTATATTGCATAGTTCCTTTTTTCTAAACAATTATCTGACGATTTTCTCATGGCATTTTATACTTTTTGTTTTAGAATTGCGCCATTTTGACAAAAAACAATATATCAAAAAAAATCCTACTTACTTCTATAGTTATTCTTATATATTAGATGCAGCATGATCTAAAATCCGATTTAGATAAAATATGCGTCGTTTTGTTCGATAACTTTTGTACATTTTGAAGGCAATTTCATAATTCCGCGATTGAAGAAGTCCTCGTCCCTATTGGTAAAAAACTTGACTAGCTCATTTTCACAAGCCTCTCTTGAGGCCAGTTTTGTACCATCAAGAAAATTTTGCAAGTGCTTGAAAAGGTGATAATCGCTTGGTACCAGGTCTGGACTATACGGCGGGTGCGATAGAACCTCCCATCCAAGCTCTCGGAGCTTCTGGCGCGTCGTTAAAGATGTGTGCGGCCTGGCGTTGTCTTGATGGACCACAACACCCTTCCTATTGGCCAATTCTGGCCGCTTCTGGTCGATCGCCTGCTTCAATCTGGTCAGTTGTTGACAGTAGAGGTCCGAATTGAATGTTTGGCCCGATGGGAGCAGCTCATAGTGGATCATTCCCTTCCAATTCCACCAAACACACAGCAAAACCTTCTTGGCCGTTAATCCGGTCTTGGCGATCATTTGGGCCGGCTCACCGCGATTGGACCACGATCTTTTTCGGCTGTTGTTCTCGTGTGTGACCCATTTTCCATCACCAGTCAACATCCGCTTCAAAAATGGGTCGATTTCGTTACGTTTCAGCAAAGAATCGCAGGCATCAATTCGGTCCAAAAGGTTCTTTTGCGTCAATTCGTATGGCACCCATACATCGAGCTTCTTCTTGAGACCAGCCTTATGCAAATGGTTCCAAACGGTTTTCTGGCTAATCTTCAGTTCCTGGGCAATGGAATAAGGGCTCACATGCCAGTCCAACTCGACGATTTCCATGATTTTATCGACATTTTCGACGATTGGCCTACCAAAGCGGGCTTCATCTTCGACATCCATATTACCAGAACGGAATCGTTGGAATCACCGCTTTGCTGTTGCATTCGATACTGTATTGGCTCCATAAACAGCACACATTTTTTTGGCGGCCTGCTCCGCCTTTTCACTTTGGTCGTAGTGGTACTGAAGAATGTATCGAATTTTCTCTTTTTTTACCTCCATTTCGGAACGCTGTACCACACAACTGGCTTCACCAAACACAAAACTGTCAAAGAACTTTTTTTGAAGCGTAATGTTACCTTTAAATCACCGTATAGTATGACCCGATACGATGTATACATCGTGAGATATGGCTAACTAAAGACATTTAGCGGAAAATGCTCAGAACTTTTTACTTCACATAATATAATCGAAAAAACTTTAGTGTCTCATCAAAACTCAAAAATTATACGAGCTGTTGACCTTCCAGAAATAAAGGCGTCATCGGAAAAATGCTGCACCAGTCACCATTTTGACGTGTATCGCTGTGAAAAAAATAATTTTGTATAGTCAATTGCGTGTATAATAAAACCCCTATTTTGTATTTCCGATTTATTTTATGGTTTCGCTGAAAAAAAAATTACGAAATATGCCCTTTTTCGGCCTCTAAAGTGGCCTAAGGCCTTAAGGGATCATCATAGTGTAACGGGTCGAAAAATAGCCGATTTTCGCGATGTTTCTTTCGATGATTAAAATAGGCTAATCAGTCTTAATTTTTTTAATGTCAAATCAAAGCACTAATGAAGAACAGAAAATACATTTTTGAACGTTTTTTTTTATTTTCTTTTTTTACATTTTTTTAACGAAAAAATATTACGTATTTTTTAATATATATTTCTAATTTCCATAATTAATTGTAGCATATATTTATATTTAAGTATAGCACGTACAATTTATAGAAAAAGGGGGGAAGAGGGGATTATCTTTCTCTGTTTTCCCCTTCCTCCCACCGACAATTGAATCTCATCGTATGACCAAAAACTGACTTTTTACGAACGCGATAATTTTTCGGCGAAAAACTTCCCGATCGCAAACACTTAAATTTTCGTAAAAAAAAGTGTACGTACACATATATTATCCAGGGCGATTTTCCCACGGGTGCCGATCGGAATTCTCGGGAATCCTGACGAGCTCCATGTCCAAATGGAAATGGAAGGTATTGTACCACCGTTGAGATAGACAGAGAGAGAGAGAGAGAGAGAGAGAGAGAGAGAGAGAGAGAGAGAGAGAGAGAGAGAGAGAGAGAGAGAGAGAGAGAGAGCGAGAGAGAGAGAGAACCTAGCTCGCAGAATCATAAATCGCGTGTCGTGTTTTGAGATCCCGAAACGACGAATCCCCGTTCGCCATCTCCTGCACTCGAAAACGTTCGCGAGGATCGATCCGTCAGTTGCACTTTGATGTACCGGCAAGAAACCCCGAGCTGGTATTTCCGCTCCGTTATATACCACATCACGTATGTGATACGGTCACATATACATATATAACCACATGGCTTCGTATATGTATATGTTTGATGCTGAGCTACGGTGGTTGGTTCGTTCTCGTGGAGTTCGCTGAAAAAAGTGGACCAATTTTCAGTAATTTGTACGCCAGGGGTCGCCCCTCGGCGCGAATACTCCACGTAGATATATATATATATATACACACATATGTATCGGCAGTTTAACAGAGGACTCTCCCGCGAATCTTGCCCGTATATCCTGTTACGTATATACAAAGCCTGCCGTGCGACAAGAGAGTTGACGGTCGAGACTGCACACGGTATACGCTTCGAGGCGCTTTAACGGCCTGCTTACTTTGGACGGCTGTTGGCGGAGAATGGCGAATGGCGAAAATGAGAATGGTGAGTCAAGCTACAATGAGATCCACCTCACAAACATAAGGAGTAAAGTGATTCTGAAGACATTTGACTTCGAGAACCGTCTTCATATTGAGCTATCGTCCCATACTCATTATCGTGTAATCCCAAAGTCTGCAAAATAATCTTTAGATGAACGCAAGCACACTTATGCTCAATACCAGATGTGGTGATAGCGTACGTAGATACAACGGGTTCGAAATGTCCTTTTTTCCCAGTATATTTGCGGCCATTTTGGGCCATCAGAGTTATTTGCAGCGCACTGCTAATTCGGATTTTCTCCGCTGATGGAGAAGTCGTTCTCCTCGGGTCCAAATGTCTCACGGACATGGATAATCCAAAACTGTACCCCAAGACTGTACTCCTTCTGATGGATCATGACAGTAATTCGATGTTTTTATTTTCAATTAATTAGAAGTATTTATTTCGCTTACGTGTTTACACGAATGGCTTCACCAGCTGACCCGTGTAGAAATTGTCGTATGAATCCAATTGGATTACCATACTTGTCAACGCTTCCTGATAGGGGTCCAATGGATATTGGGTCCTTCAACCTTCAGGTATCTAAATTAATTCTCGGCACCTAAATATATAGGGCCTTTCGAAGCACCATCTATGAGCTATCAAACCACTTAGTTCGATTGTGGTCCGATTGACCCAACCTCAAAAAACATAGTAAATGTCGTTTGACAAGCAGCACTTGAGGCACTGCCTTCTTTTCGCCTTCCAATTTAAAAAAAGTGCTGCAGAAGCACAACAAATGATTTGTTCGACCTTTGGAAAGAGTGTTGTATCTGAGACTGAACATGTAAAAAATAGTTTCAAAAGTTCCGGCATGGAGATTTTGATCTCCAGGATGAAGAACGTCCTGGACTAGCAAAAAAGGTTGAGGACGAGGAGTTGGCGAACATACTCAACAAAAAATACCTTCCAAGCACAAAAGGAGCTTGCCATTACGCTTGGAATGACTCAACCATCTATTTCGGTACTCTTGAAAAAACTCGGAAGGATACAAAAGGACGGTCGTAGGGTGTCCCATGATTTTACCCCAAAAAATAAAAGTCCATGCTGTGAAATTGCAATGTGCCTACTGACCAGATTCCACATCTTACTTTCTAGTTGTGATCCGGTAATTGCGCAATAGATGGGAGAAATGCGTGGGAAGTGACGGCGATTTTTTGAACATTAGATCTGTATTCATTTGTTTTATAAATAATCGTCGAAAAAAGACCAAGAATTAATTTACACATCGAATAAAACATCATGCTCGTACATTGCATTCTAATCGTAATTCCCCAATGGGATCCAATGTATGAATACAATTTGAATCCTGAAGGATTCCCACATTGTCGAATTGGACCCAATACGATTCTTGAAAGACCGCATTTCGGGCGTTGCATTTTCTAAACAGAATAAATACATATACAACATGAGTTGATTTGAAAAAAAGTATAAATTGCTTAAAAAAAGTATATCTTAGAAATCGATTTAAATCACATCATTGATAATCCATTGTAATTATCGTTTGTTATTTATTTCACTGCACTTTCGGAAATCGGAAAACAGCGCGAAATCCACTTGGATTCCAATGTGGACTCTCTACGTGTGACGTCGCAATCAAATCCCTATGGAGATATGTTAGGATCTGGAGAGTTCCCAACAAATTTATCCACGGGGATGGCCAGCCTAGCTTTTGTCTGAGTATTGTTAAGAGGGTTATACATTCTTTGGAAAATAAGTGGAAAAAAGGCCAAATCAACATCGCCCTTGCAGCTGAATTCGATAGGTAAGTCATTGAAAGTTTTAAGAGCGCTACGCTTGAGCATTGATGAAATCAAATCCGTAGGCAATACAACGAATGAGGACCAATGCAGGTGCGGAGTTCTTCCAGGGTTACCCTCAATCGTGGAAGACCATACGGATGCATCCTTGAAGATTCGTATGTGTACACAGAAGATGCACACACACACACACTCATGTATATCAATGCAGACATACATATATTTATATATAGTCATCCATATACATTGAGCGCGTCCCTCTCGGCAGCAAACCGAAGGAGTCTTCTTCGTGACGTCCATAAACAACCAGGCAGCGCTCGCGTCACACGAATGTGGGCAATCGTGTGACGCACATAAACAAGCGAGCATGGTTGCCAGAGGAGCTCATACTGCGGCAAAAGTACACGGTGTGTAGCCCTAAGGATGACGTCTGGCGCGCTCATGTACACAGTGGATCGCTTGGACAAACGGAAGGCCATAATCCCGCTCGTCCAACTGGAGGAGTGAGTTTCGGTCACGGCGTTTTGCTTGCCAGGTTGTTCCTTTGCGCGTACATGGAAAAGACTGTACTCGCATGAAGCATCAAACATCATCGCTCATGCTGCAGTCAAGAACAACAGCTCGCCGTACCAAAACGATGATCCTGATAGTTCAATGCGAATAATGTATTTGTCCAGATGGACCTCCAAATCCATTGCGGGCCGAGGATACTTTCGAAGTGGAAGATGCTGGTATGACGAATCCCAGATACGGAAATGGATGATCAGATCCAGGGCTGCGAGTTTTTTTTTAGGATATTCACAATGGCAGACCGCGGAAGAGTCCAAAGGTTTTGGAATTAGACGCCACGAGCGTTGGCTTGTGCAAAAGTACAGACGAGGCTGTGGTAGCTTGGGTTGAAATGGCGGTCGAGATGCTTGCTTGAGAAATGGCGAGGAGTATAACTGTGCGAATACTCCATTCCGTATTGTGCTCCTGGAGTCTGCGGATTTCGGAGGTGGGGCAGCAAGCGAGGAAACGTATATCTACCGAGGACGCGGGAGGGAGATCGAGTCTTTCCACCTTTCCTGCCACGACGGTCGATAGTCTTTTGTTCTGTCAAACGTCGCGAAATGTGCAGAGAGACCGCGCCTCCCACTCGAGGTTACCCTTTCTCCATCTTTATCTCTCTCTCTCTTTCTCTCTCTCACTCTCTTTCTTTATTCCCTGATACATTTGTGTTTCGTCGCGAAGTCCTCTCTCTTTTTTCCACTCCCTCTGAGGTCTGTTTCGACTCTTATAAGCATGTATACCTCATCTCTTACTCTTTCTCTCTCTCTCTCTCTCTCTCTCTCTCTCTCTCTCTCTCTCTCTCTGTCTCTCTCTCTCTCTCTCCCGCTCGCTATCAGTCTCTTGGTCGCGCTTTGTTCCATTTCGTTCCCTCCCCTCTCTCGCATCTACGGCGATCCACATCGCGTTTCTTTTGTCTATCACTGACGACGATATACCCATCCCCCCAACCCCTTTCTCCATATTCCGGCCGTTTCTCCTGGCGCACGCTTTGAGAATGGCTTCCCCACAGGGGAAACCGCGCGTCGGTAGCTTGCCGCAAACCGCGAGAGCACTGTGTGCGTATATACGACCGCGTGCGATGGAGACGAGAATCCGTGAGTTTTTATTGGGGCGGCTGCGCGCTTCTGCTTCTTCTTCTTCTTCTTTGCCACGGATCCTGGACGATCGTCCTCGTCGTCGCCGACCGCTTCGTCGTTCTCGATCTCTCGTCGTTGTTGGCCTTTTTCGCTTATATTCCGCGCCGCCCCACGAGACGTTTCTTCGCTTCTACAGTATTTTTCACGAGGACACATGCGCCGGAAGATCTGGTGGGAATTTGGACCAGCGCTTCACTGGTGCCGCCTTTGGGACACTTGCCATCAGCTGGTAATGGTCAAAGATCCATGTTATTCAGTACAGTCCACATTAGGTAGGAAGCACTTGTGGCGCGCAGAATCAACCAAGTTGATTCAACAAGCTCCATTTTTTTACATTTCGATTCCATCGTTATTACCTGATACATGCAATGATCCGATAGATGTATCTAGCAGATCACTGCAAAGCTCCATAGTCGGTAGATGTAGATAATATAGCATCTATCAGATTTTTGTATGGCTGCGTAGTTGATTGTAGTCTGAGGTTCATCTGTCAGATGATTGCAAGATTGCATTGGATCATTGCATAGCTGCATAAGATCATTGTGTAGCTGCATCAGATCATTAGCATGCTTCCATCACATGATTGCGTACTCCCGTCAGATCACCTATTAGATCGATAAACAGTTTGATCTGACACATTGCCGCTGGACAACGGCAAAACGTATAAGTAGCCAAACCTCAAGAATCCGTTCGATCAACTAAGCCGAAAGTTCACCGATCCGAAGCATCGTCTTCCGGAACACACATGTGCATTGATATTATACACAACAAGTTCGAGGAGACATGATTGCGAGACCGGATTCGCCGGCTGGTCCATAATTGCACCAACTCTTCGGTATCGCGTAAGCGTATGTGTGCGCGGAAGGTCTTGACGGTCGAGCATCCCGTAGGAAGGGTTGTTGGCTATTCCTACCGTCCAGCTGCCACGCCAATACACAGGCTGCGTATATATAAGAGAGTTACGAGAAGACCTACCGCCATTTCGATGCACCAACTTCACAGATTCGTTTTTTTATCCTTTTCACTGCTTGCCTTCTGCACATTCTTCCTTGTCGTTATTTATGCTTCTTCAATCCTCCTCGTCTATTGTCCCACATTGTATGACTGCCTCTATCCACATATTCCTTTTTCTTTCTGGTTCTTCCAGAAGAAAACTGGTGAAGTTTCGGGCCAGGTTGAGCCACAATTCGCCACTGCAAATGGCTCCTCGTTGCATATCCGTAGAAAGCTGAAGTCTCTCCGGCATCAAGGAGCTGGCAATGGAGCAACAAAGCTTGCCTAGCTCCACCTCTGTATGAAAGTTAACAAATCGAAACGACAACCACTTTCTCACCGTTCAGGTTTGGCGGAAACGAGAAAATCGTGGGAAAACTTGCAAACCTGTTTTTTTTCTTGTACCTTACTGTCGCTGCACCCGTACGATAGGTCGAGTCGCCACTTATCAATGCGATCGCGCAATGTGAATTCAATGATAACGGAGTAAAAATGTTCTGTCTCATACCCTGCTCTTCCACATTCTCACCATGATACGGCAAGCTGCCCAGCAAAATGGCACACACCACGCGACTCTTCGGTTCCGCAATCCTCGGTGTTGTGCCTTTTTAGTTGTCAACAATGGATATATACATATCTCAAGCCGCGTAACAGCGGTGGCTCACCTGTTTCATACATACGCGTATGTACGTGGCTATCAAGCTTGTTCTACCGCTCTCTCATCTCCCTGTTCACAGATACACACGCACAACCATATATACACACTTTATCCCGAACACCAGACCACACTGTGCTGGCTTCCTCCTCGAAGTTTTCAAATAAATTCTCTTGCCTTGTCCCCCGACTGCTACCACTCGATCCTGGTTAACTTTCAGGCTTTTTATTCAAATGTACTTGCGAGCGTCCAGTTCAACGTACATAAACCTTGCGAGTAGGTGCATATACATATATGCACATTGTATGAATGAAATTTACAGTCACCAGCCGGAGATTTTATCGTTGGAGACTTTGCTGTGTCTTTTCTATTTTCAGCTAGAGTCAACACACAAGAACATATCTGTACTTTTGGATCGTGTTACGCACCAAGAAGCAGACACTACAAATGTTGTTCAATGACGAAAATGACCGGAAGAGCATCTTGAATAGGTGAGACAGCCAAACGTGCCAAGTGTGATCTTTTTCTTAGCGAAGCTAAAGAATAGGACTGGAAAAGTAGCGACAGGGCTGCCAGAATGGATCGCTGAACAGTAAAAAAAAAAAAAAATTCTCTATAAAATGAAGCCAATTGTTGTAAGTTCGCTGAGCTGCACTGCAAACCCAAGAGTGTTGTTTTAACACAGCTACATGTGTCACTTGTGGGCACTTTTCACACATTTCCAAGAGTCTAATTTCGGGATTCGCTTCATGCGTTTTATATTACACGCATAAGCCTATTATTTCTATGCATCCTTGGTTTTTATCTTTTATGCACTCCATGCGTGTCGGTTCAAAGCATCGCAGCCCCGTCTACTAAACGCATAGAATATTTCATAAATCCAAAATAAAATGAAATACTCAACTCAAAATGGGTTTGAATTTTCTATAACACCCGTAACTGCGATATTTTGAGTTGTCTATGGCATTTACACTTGTTAATTCCTAAAATGACACACCATATGTGTAAAACAAATAACACACATGGCTTTGCAGTTATACGTTCATGTTTCTTTGATGAGCCGAGCCTTCCGTTTCTGCCCAAAAATGATAATTCATCGGCGATGACGCTGGTGCAAAGCAGATACCGTTTCTTACACCGAAGAAGCTTTTCGAATCTCTTAAAAGATTTCATTCGCAAAAGAGTGAGCTCGTAAACTCGAGGCTGGCTCGCGCAAGATTCGTGCTAAGCCGGCACGCTTGTTGGCTGAAGAATGCATCGGTGGAATGCATTCGCGTATACCAAAGACCCGGCAAATCGGAGAGGAGGCGAATATTTCCCCAGAGCGTGGTGATGGAGGGATGAGAGGGGGATTGTACGAGAAGTGTACTTGGAGAGATGTATACATGAACACACGCTCACCTTCGAGGTCTCTCCGCTTGCTCGTTGTCGAACGCGTACATCGAGACCGCACGTGCACCAGAATGCACATCCTCACTGTACACTCCAAAGGGCGGTATACACTGGCGGTTATACGAGCGCCTCGATACTACCTGGTATCAAGAGCGAACGCGAGAGAGGACCTTCGTACTCGTCGCTCACCCTGGCAAACTTGCCCAGGTTTTAAAGGGCGTATGTCACATTGATGTCAAGTGGAAATAGGATGGGATGAGTCGTTTTGATGATCAGTGATGCAGGCACGTGTGCCCCGTGAAGATATTTTCTTCAGACCCAATTCCGCGTTCTTCCATGGCAGGCAAGTAGGGGACTTTATGATAACGATAGCGCACTCTGTTCTTCCTCGCTCATTCTTTCCGAGGCACATTCGTTCCCCCTACTACCAAGCTATGGCTCTTTGATCTTGGAAGCCGAGCTTTCCATTCTTCGCTCTTTTTAGCATTTTGCTTTTGCATATTCCTGGGCCTGCTTCGCGGAATATGGGGCGAACTTCTCTCTCCGCCCCTTGCTTATTCGCTCTCTCGGTCTTTGGATCTTTGCGCTTCATAGAAGCCACCCTTTTCTTGTGTTTGCTCCATGGTGGAGAAACCAAGAGAGAGAGAAAGACACCCAGCTCTTCCTCACTTGGGAACTCGCCGTCAGCGAGCAGATGCTATTGCATATGGAGAACAGAAAAGGAACGACAAAAGATGGCTGCTCGCAGCTTTGCTCTCTCTCTCTCTCTCTCTCTCTCTCTCTCTCTCTCTCTCTCTCTCTCTCTCTCTCTCTCTCTCTCTCTCTCTCTCTCTCTCTCTCTCTCTCTCTCTCTCGCTCTCACAATCTCTTCGCAGCTTCCTGCTGGCGCGATCCACCGCATTGTCTACCACCGCCTCCCCTGTAAATAATGTTTCCTGGTACGCTCCTTCCAACTTCTCTGCGATTTTCTCGTAGCCCATACGCTGCAATACGAAGGCGTAATCCGGAAGATTCCGCCCGCCCGGTACAGGACGTCAGGGTCGATTCAGTCACCAGCACTTTTACCATACGTGCGAGCGAAGCAACTTCAGGGGCCAGAGTCCGCGATAGTGCGGTTAAAGCAACAATCGCATGTGTCTCAACGCACCTTCGCTCATATACACACCCTTTTGAGTTTTCCTCTTACATTAAACGATTTTCCAGCTATAGATTTAATTTCCTGGCTGTGCTATAGCGCGACAAACGCGTTCAGAATGCGACAATATTCCATGTCGAGCAAGCCTGGCCTGGGTTGATGATAAATCATTGATGCCAAATAAATTAAGGATTAATTAGTTATGCGTTCGATCGCGAGACAACTTTGAGTTCTGCAGATTTTACTCGACTCTCTCTCTCTCTCTCTCTCTCTCTCTCTCTCTCTCTCTCTCTCTTTCTCTCTCTCTCTATGTGTGTGTGTGTGTGTGTGTGTGTGTGTGTGTGTGCGTGTGTGAGTGTGTGTGTGTTACCTCTGGAATGCGTTGGACCCCGATGTAGCCAGCTTACTCTAAAGGGAACTATACGACATTAAGCTGATTCTAGAACAGTCGAAATTTTTAATTTTTGATTAAACAATGTTTTACATACACTACCGGTGGAAAGTTTCTGGACAAAAGTTCAAAAAAGTTCCGGAACGATTTTTTATGCCATTTCGCCGTTAGTCGACATAAATGGATTTAATAAACGGAATTTAGAAGGAGAGGAATTCACCTTTATTATTTTTTTTTTATTTTTAATATTTTTTTTACGACTGGTACCCTTTTTCGAAAACGACAATTTTTCGCCTTTTTTTTGTTCCTTTTCTGGTGGACTCCGTTTACAGACAAAATTTTTTTATGCATTTCTTTGACCGGAATAAAGGGGGAAGCTTGAAAAAATTCTTGCGCACTCAACGAAACCCGATTCAACTTTTTACTATCTTGAGGTTTTCCTTGAATCCTTGTCGTTTTTGCGTTACACGTTATTTTTTAAATTGTCTCTTTTTTTTTTAAATCAAAATATCTTTAGAAAAAAAATCATACGAAGCTTTAAAAAAAGCAAAATTGAAGCTTGAGTTTCCCCCTTTATAATTCCGATCGAAGAAATGCATAAAAGAATTTTGTCTGTAAATGGGGTCCACCAGAAAAGGAACAAAAAAAAGGCGAAGAATGGTCGTTTTCGAAAAAGGTTACTAGTCGTACAAAAAATAGTATAAAATTTAAACAAAACGGAATAAAGGTGAATTCCTCCCCTTCAAAATGCCGTTTATTAAATTCATTCATGTCGAATATCGGCGAAATGGCATAAAAAATCGTTCCGGAACTTTTTTGAATTTTTGTCCGGAAACTTTTCGCCGGTAGTGTGTATATATATATATATATATAAGACCAAGAATAAATGTGTACATGTCAGCTCGATCTATTTCAAGTCCATTTTCACTCTGTACTGGTCAATTAATTGCACTGAATGAATTTCCTCTAGCGTGTGAAACAGTCTGCAAGATTTAAACGGAATATTTATTAAAAATAAAAATAAAACATTGTCGAATTCTCGCCTTGTTAAATTGGTATGTGTTGCCTATATATATATTTTTTTGTGTGGGTGTGTATTTATATACATATGCATACGGTTCAAGTGAGAACCTGGCGAGGACTCCGCGGATGAGGTGAAATCCCGATGGGATTTATGGGTACGTAAGTTTTATGCGATCGTTAAAGTCGAGAGCTTTAATCGCGCTCGTAGTCGCGTTCACGCGCACCCGATACATTTTCGTCGAACCAACCCCGTTGTAGAGTGGCACGATGCGATACCACACACACACACCCACACACATATATATATATATATATATATATATATACTTGCGACTACACGCGTGTACAGGATACCTACTGCAAAGCTTTTACCTTTTTATTTTATTTTTTTGCGTCTCCGTTTTGTAGCAGGAGGCGAATATTCCGCCAGGACCTCGCGGCAGTGAAACGAACGTCGCGCTCTCCCAGCAGAGCTTTCGTTTTTTTTTTTCTCTCTCTCTCTCTCTCTGTCTCTCTCTCTCTCTCTCTCTCTCTCTCTCTCTCTCTCTCTCTCTCTCTCTCTCTCTCGTTCTTGGGATTATCCAACCGGCGAATCGCTTATTCGTGTATAAAGCTTTTTTTATCCCCTTCGTACCGTTTTCTTCGACGAGGACTCGCGCCCCTTCGCGACCACTAGATTCTTGTTTGCGATCGTTTCTTCACCGGTGGAAGAGGAAGAAGAGCAGGAGGAGCAGGAGAACGAACATGAGAGAAGTAAAAGGAGTGGTCCCGAGATCGCGGCTTTCCCCTCCGTCCTCGCGCCGGGCCTCCGGGAAGATAGTGGCCATTGTGGCACGATCTGGACAAAGGTCGCCATAGCGACGGAATTCAAAGGGGACACGAAAATGGCGATTTATGCAAATTCAAGTCCGTTACGCGTTCTCGCCCCTTCTCTCTCTCTCTCTCTCTCTCTCTCTCTCTCTCTGTGTGTCTCTCTCTCTCTCTCTCTCTCTCTCTCTCTCTCTCTCTCTCTCTCTCTCTCTCTGAGTGTTCCCGACTGGAAAAGATTAACGGATAGGAAAGTGGCGAAAAAAGAAGGAAAATAATTGACAACTCCACGTTTCAATGGATCCGAAAATTTCACCAAAAATTCACGCAATTTGCATAAAATTGAATTCAATTTTGAGCTTGCGCGCTTCATCTTTGCTTTTTGTTATATTTTTTCTTCTTACTTTTTCCATTTTTTACTTTAGGATAATTCCGGGAGAGTTGGTCATAAGGACGAGATGGCCGAGAGAAATATTCCCTAGAACTACACCCTAGGTATCGCCTATTACTGCTTAATACGCTTCACGTCGTACGCAGGTGTAAGTGTACGAGCAAAAAGGTTCACAAAAAGTGAACAAAAATTGAAAAAGTAAGTAAAATCCTTCTTAATTTATTTTGTCTACTGCTAAATTGTTTCGAAGGGTTCATGTTTAACATTGTAGCGATGTTATTTTTTTTTTAATAATAATTGTTTGTGTATTTATTGAATAGTTCACGAATAGGACTTTGTTGCAAACTCAAGATTTCCCATGTATTGTTTCTACTTGTAAATATTTTCGATGCGGCTATCTCTACTGAAATTCAGGAGAAATGTCCACGTACAGTCGGTGTATGATGGCCGTACTATTACTGGTGATTTATATGAATAATTTTTATTAACATTTTTTTTTATATGATTAAAAAGTACAAAATAAAAGCAATTGCTCTGGTACGGCACTGAACCGAAGAATCATTGAAAGCAACTATTTATTAGTGCTTTGAAAAAAATGATGGATCGTCAGTTCGTGCGACTGCAAGGACTTATAAACGGGCTAAGCAACATGGCACACTATTAACATCTGACGGACGTATTGAGTTCAGAAAATGTAAAGAAGAGATCTCATAAGAATTTGTTTTATTTTTGTAAATTATCTTAACGTTAAATGTTCAAAGTTTAACTAGAAATAAAGATAAGTAATGAAACTTGTGTACTTTTATTTTGACAGATGCTTGAAAAAACTGTGGCCAACTACCCCGGACTTACCCTATTGTTTTTTGGCCTTACCCGTGCCGAAATATTCTCATGGATACAGTCCGATTTGGACTAGGATCCTGGTTTCTAGGATCCTAATCCGGAACTATTGAAGCACTCTAGTCAGAATCCAAATAGAAACTTTACATAGGATCCAGGCTAGAATCCCGAAGTTCTAGAACAATATCTAGTTCGATATCGAATCGGATCCCAGGGATGATGTAAAAATCACCAGGAGATACCGATCCGTATCAGCTGGAGACGCTGGACATTTTCTGCAATCATTTATTCAAGGATTTGAAAAAGATTAGGTAAAAATTGGTGCTACAGTATAACTGTCAAAACTTATATATTTTAATAACAGAATTTCGAACAAATTCTTTACATTTAATTTAAAAATTCGAAAAAACAACATATAGACCTTGAAAGACTTACATTTCCTGGAGAAAAATCATATAGGTTATTTATTTTAAGTAATTATATTTGAATTAAATGGAGATCGTTCGAACTAAGAAAATATGTATTTAATTTTCCAAGAAATGTATTTAATATGTATTCCAAATTCTTGACACGACGTCTCCACCTTGTGCTACGTAGTTGGGCGCCATCTGGATTCCGATGAGGATACTCCTAGGGAATTCGTATCATATCCTAATCGGGATCTGATCGGAACTTAGGTATCCCTAAGAAATTTTTGCACGGATTAGCGCTTTTTACAATCCTATCCCTTTCACTTTCATCCCACACTTGGCGCTTCGTCATTTCCAGTTCTATAGGGATTTTCCCGGAGTGTTGCCCACAGCCACTCGTTTTTCGATGCTCCACTTGATCATATTCATACGAGGGCCCCGGGAAACTGTGGAAAACCCGTGTCGATACAGACTACATTTTCACTCCATTCCAGTCGGGTTCATCATCGGAAGCTGAGCGATTACCCATCCGAGTATTGGCCGAAACCAACGCGGCTTAACGTTTGGATAAAAAAAAATGCATTTTTATTTTATATCGATTTAAATTTCCACCTGACATCCATTTCGCAACGAGTTTTCCAAAGTTTATTTTCATCCTCGAAAAAACTGTAATAAAATAAAAACGAATACGGAGGTTTTTGTTTCAATTATTGGCACTGCTGGAAACTCGTTCGTAATATCGGACGAAAAGATCGCGATATTTGTGTAGGTTGAAGAAAGTCTTCGGGAAGTTATTTATCCGAAGTTAATTTGGCATCGAAAAACTGTCGAAACGCGGTCCGCGTTACGAAAGGACTATGTATATCTATATATGGGGATGGAGAACCCTTCTTCAGCGTGTTGCGAGGCAATATAGGGGATTTTATTTTTTACTTTGTTTTCTGTCTCGACTTCGATCGACCCGCGATAAACGGAGCCACACGGTGGCCATGTTTCCACCGTCTAGATCTCTCGTGCCCATATTGCACAATACATCGACTGCATACTTGCTGCAAATTAAATATATATATATATAGAAATTTGAAGAAAAAAAAAAAGATTCTCGCATTTTGGACTGAAATCTTGTATTGCGACGTATTGTGAAAAGCAAGTACAGGATGATTCAAAATGACCTGACATTTTAATTTATTAATAAAACATATTATTTATTTGAAAAGTACGAATATTTTTATTTCAATATAAAGTACAAACATGGAGGTTATGTGTGGAGCACAATATCCGATAAATGACCGCCGCGTCCCTGTTTGCAAACGTTCACTCTTGACGAAATTTTCAATAACATTTTGGTATAATTGCGGATTAATTTCATTAATGGTACGTCCAATTGTTTCCTTGAGCTCCGTAATAGTCTGTGAATCATTGGCATATACGTTTCCGTTCAGAAAATCCCAAAGAAAGAAGTCCAATGGCGTCAAATCGCACTGCATTGTTTCGCAGTGAATTTTCACAATTTCTATGCGTTGCTCGATCGTGTAATTCTCCATGACTAAACCTCAATACTTTCTGATGCCAGTTGTCAAAGGTTAGTACTCTATGTTGGCCACAAAAAAAATAACCCGCAGTTAAAAATGTCAGGTAATTTTGAGACACCGTTTATATGCTGCATAGGAATTTGCCGTTTGTTTTCCCCATAAGTTTCAATTTTAATAAGAAATCTTCGAAAGCGTATGGAGACAGCTTTTCCGCCCTTTTCCAAAGTAATTTCGGACGAAAACTCCGTGTTTTTCGTAATCGGCGAAAAATTTCCTATCGGATAGAGCTTTGAAAAGGTGTCAAAGTCGAAAAAAAAATGTTTCGACTCTTTTGGCAAACTTACAAAAATCGCAAAAACCCGGAAATTTCAAACGGCCGTAACGGTGTTCCTGCTTGAGTCAAGAAGACTTGTTGGGGGAGTTTAGAAAATGATTTACATATACTTAGAGAATGCCGCTTGATTCGTCCCGATATCCCGATTAGTTTCCCCGGAAAGTGCACTTGATAAAAAAAAGAAGCAATGGGATGTGGAAAAATTCGTGATAATCGATGGTCCGACTTTGAAATTCTGCTAAAAATTGGAAAATCATTGGAGCTCCACCAATCAAACGAGAGTTTTTAGAGAAAACGATTTTCAAGACTGCTGGAAATCTCTCTCTCTTTTGAATGAATTGAATGAATTTCATTCAAATGAAAGAAATTCATTTGAATGAAGTTTCCATTGTCGAATTGCTGTAAGAAAACTTTTTTATCTCTTCGTCGTAAAATATTATATCCTCTCGAACTGTGCAGAGCAGAGTTTCAAATCGAAATGGAAAAAAAGTGAGCAGCGATTGAGTGAAAAAAAAACTTATTTTTGGCCGAGACGCGATTTTTTTTTTGATTTTTTGATATATTTTTTTTATAAGTGCCTATCGATGTATATTTATCCACTGAATACAAATTCACCTTTTATTTCCCCCAAATCCCTCAATTTTTATTTAAAATCCTCGAAAATTCATGGAAACAGGTTTATTCGTATTTTCACAATGTCATTTTTTTGGTCTTTGACTAAGGCTCCGTGATATTTGTAATCAGCAGAACATTTATTTCATTCGAATTGCTCTCTCTCTCTCTCTCACTCTCTCTCTCTCTCTCTCTCTCTCTCTCTCTCTCTCTCTCTCTCTCTCTCTCACTCTTTCTCCTTCATTTTCCCTATTCTTCTCCTCTCGCCTCTCTCTCTCTCTCTCTCTCTCTCTCTATCCACCTATCCATCTTGCGTAGTAGACTTAAATACCTGCGTGCCCATGTACGCATAAGCATATGTACTCACACCCAAGCGGAAATAATACAGGTCCAGGGATCTATAATAGCCCAGGAACTGCTGTTTAGTCAGCTTCGCAGCGGTGAACTTAGCTACGGTTTTTAGTTTAAAGCGCTATAACTCAATCGGACGATGAGATACGAGACCCGCCTACTCCACGCCTTTTCCTATAACTTTTGAGTCCAAGAGCGCAAGTAAGAAGAGAGAGAGAGAGAGAGAGAGAGAGAGAGAGAGAGAGAGAGAGAGAGAGAGAGAGAGAGAGAGAGAGAGAGAGAGAGAGATAGATAGATAGATAGAAAGAGATATATAGTGAGACAGAAAAGGTAAGAGACTTTCAAATGTACCGAACGCGATGGAAATAGTTCCAGAACTAAAAGGCCTTCACCCCGATCACTGACCGAATAACGCAAATAGTGACCCCTCGGGGCATCATACCCGAACGCGTCTTCACATTCATCCAAAGTTTTACGCGAATTTTAATCATCATCCTCAGTTCCAATATCTTTAGCTTTCTATCAACTCCAATCAATAATCAATTAACAATATGGAATAACGGTTGAAAATAATTCAACTTTTTTTTTCGCTATACTTGGATGACGATTTTTTTGGGTACTCAGGAAGAATTAATTTATGGCAATTATAATAGCCCTCGGTGCTTTACATTTGGTCTCAATTATTTATGATAATTGCCAATGCAATTGAGCAATTGGTGACCAAGCCACCCCTGAGGAACGTACTCAAATTTGACCCAAGCCGCAATCGCGTATCGAAATTTTTCAGGGAGTCCCTAGATCGTAGAGAGTCCCCATTGGGATCCAAATGGATTCTACGCTATTTCTCGACTGATGCCGTTTGAGAATTTTTTACTCGAAATTGCCAACCGAAATTTGTTGGATCTCCGAAAAAAATAGTCTTTTGTGACCCCGGGCACAAGTATGTTGGAGAGTCCCAAGATACATCCACATATTTATAGGGATTTGTTAAGGACTTAGGCCACTCTAGAGGCTAAAAAAAGAGCATATTTTGTGATTTATTTTCAGCGAAACCATGAAATAAATCGGAATTACAAAATAGGGGTTTTATTATACACGTAATTGACTAAACAAAATTATTTTTTTCACAGCGATACATGCCAAAATGGCGACTGTGCAGCATTTTTCCGATGACGCCTTTATTTCTGGAAGGTCAACGGCCGAATCAACAGCTCCTATAATTTTTGAATTATGATGAGACACTAAAGTTTTTTCGGTTATATATAAGAATAGCTATAGAAGTACGTAAGATTTTTTTGATATATTGTTTTTTGGCACAATGGCGCATTTCTAAAACAAAAATATAAAATGCCATGATAAAATCGTCGGAAAATTGTTCATAAAAAAGGAACTATGCAATATAATAAAAAAATCCTACGTAGTGCCTCAGAAAATATAATTCTAAATATGGAGTTAAAATTTCAAGTGAATCGGTTGAAATTTGTTTGAGTTATGAGTCCGGCCGGCTTGAAAAATGTAGTTTTGAGATAAACGCGTTTAAGGCCTTGTATACGCGAAAAATTTCAAAATTTTTCATTTTTTTATTATTTTTGATTCCATTAGCCTGAACGGTTAGGAATATTTTAAGCTTTACAGAATTAAAAAATTCCAAAAATTGTTAAAGTTACAGCATTTAGAGCGCGTAATAGATACCGCGCGGCGCGCCCGACCGCCAACTTCAAAGCCGTTTTTCCACGATTCACTTTTTTGAACCTTGTGAAAGTTCTAACTCTTGAACGAAGGTTCAGATCGCTTTGAAATGTTTACAACATATTCTTCGTATCATCACCTATCGTGTGAACTACAGAAACAAAAATTTCAATGACACAAAAAAATATTAAAAATAAAATACCGACAGAAAATTGAGTAAAAAAATTTTAAGTTTCGAATTTTTATTATAATAATTTAAAAAAAATAATATTGTTGGTTCACACTAAAGATACATTCATTATGCAATTATAAATATGTTCATTTTGTTTTTCAGACACCCACATCGATGCCGAGAACTTTCACCATCAACTCGCGCGCAAAAAAAATACATTGCTTTATTATGTTATATCTCCGCCATTTGTTAATATTTCTGATTTTTTATTTTTTACATATACTTAACCATGTGGATAAATGATCTGTAAAAAAAATGTTGTCAATATATGCGTCATTTTTTTTTTTAACCGCGTCTAGAAAAGTACCTTCGAAAGTCAGCGAAATGGCGTATATAAGGCCTTAAAGTTAGTAGAAAGTCACGACACGAATCAAGAGGGGTTGCGCTAGAATTCGAAAATCGAGTACTTAGAGATTTTTCACACCCATAATCTTTTGGAATATAATTTTATAGGTACTAAGGTTCATTTTTAACAAAAAAAAATATGGAAATCCAATTAGTTCTCTACGACAATTTTTGCACGTGATCTTGTATCAGGAAGCTGCTTCTCTGGTTCACCTTCGGAATTGGGTCTCTCGAGATTATTTTTATTGCCGAATCTTATATACGCGCCAACCGCCAGAGGACGACAAGTGTGGAAAGTGCAAGGGATGGGATCGTGCGAAGGAAGATGGAAAAATATTTCTATTCTTTCTATCAATCAAATTGGATCACCAACTCAAATGACAGCATATCCTGATTTCAATCTAATAGCCAAAATCTTCGAACGTTCGCAATTCTTCTTCAACTTTCATGTCTACCGAGTCTCCTAGTTGATGGCAATAACGAATATTACACTCCGAGGGCTGTTGACTTCAATGTACATCATGTCTGCGAAATTTCGTTCCCCTGGCAATACCATCTTCGGGTCTTTGGGTTCATTTGTAAAAGATACGATGTGTGGTGCACAACAAGCGGGCACACAGTGTGTGTACGCAAAGGTATAATGGGGAGAGAAGTCACGGGAAAGGTAACCGGACGCACCACGTTTCTCTCTTTTCTCTCCGTTCCTCGTCATCTCTTCATCTTCTTCGTGAACGTTATATGGGGGAACCAGGGAGTGTGCGAGAGAGCGAGAGACAGAGGAAGAGAGAGAGAGAGAGAGAGAGAGAGAGAGAGAGAGAGGACTGAACGATCGTAGAAGTCTCTTGGCAAAAAAGTGTTTAACCCCCGGCACACACGCGAGAGTGAAGAGAGAGCGCGTAGGTTTGTTTTAACAAGGCATTTAAAGCGTACTCGGTAAACATTCGGAGAGAAATATCGGTTGTTTATGGCACGGTGATTTATCACCTCGCGCTAGTAGAGAGAAAGAGGGAGCGAGATGAAGCTACAGCCAGAGAGAGAGAGAGAGAGAGAGAGAGAGAGAGAAACGACCAAATGGACCGAACCAAATGGGACGACCCTGTGCGCAGAGTCTGTGCGGTGGATATGGGCTCGAGAGAAGATGAGCAACGGAATGGGATAAGCGAAATAAGTTCAGGTGAGTCTCTCACTAGTTCTTTCTCATTCCTTTCCCTCTCACGTTTTTTTCTTTTTAATTCTCCTTTTTACCGCTCTTTTCATTCGTATAATGCGTGGAGGAGTATTGTTCTTGCCCTCTGGCTCTGCGTTGATCTATACGCTTGCGAAGAGGATGAAGGACGAGGGAAAGAAAAGTGAGGGGGGGGGGGGGGGGCAAATAATTATAAGCGCGCTTCGATATTGCGAATAAATGGATAAACCGTAAAAACAAACGGGCTTCAATTAAATTTGACTTATGCACGGTGCGCGAAAATTCATTCGGTCGCTATATATATATATAAAGGGTGCCTCAAAATGGCCTGACATTTTTAATTGCGTGCCATTTTTTTTTGTGGCGAACAGAGGATACTGATCTTTGACAACTGGCATCAGGAAGTATTGAGGTTTAGTCATGGAGAATTATACGATCGAGCAACGCATAGAAATTGTGAAAATGCAGGCGAAACAATGCAATTATTGCAGATGAAGTTTCATGGTCGTGTTATCTCGCGCCTCGGCGATGTGAATTGGCCACCAAGATCGTGCGATTTGACGCCATTAGACTTCTCTCTTTGGGATTTTCTGAAAGGGAGAGTGTATGCCAATGATCCACAGACCATTCCAGGGCTCAAGAAAGCAAATGGACGCACCATTAAGGCAGGCAACCACTTTAGATGCTTCAAAAAATCCATTTTTTTTTTCTATTTCATAATTCGTTAGCAAAATATCTTAAGAATACACCCTGAACATTTCAAAACGATATTCGGATTCCTTCTAACGGGATGTACATAAATGATAAAGACTCTCCGCTCGACTGTGTTTTTCTAAAAACGACATTTTTTCAATTAGCGGGAATCATAACTCAAAAACTAATTGATGGATCATCTTCAAATTTGGAACACGTTTACATAATATAATTTATTACAACATGAACCTAAAGTTGAAAAGATTAGATTGTTTAAAACTATGAAATGCTAAAAATGATGAAAAAATGCCAAAAATCGATAACTTTTTTTTCAAACGAGTTTCAACATTCAATTCTCGATTTTTTTTCTTCAAAATTTAGGTTCATGTTTTAAAAAAAAACATCTCAAGAATGTTTAAAAATTTGTTGGACTATTTCAGATGCGAATTGCGAGCTGCACAATTTCCGCAAATCGACAACGACAATGAGGACACGCCAAGGGACACAGCGGATTACACCTCAATTAATGCATGAAGTAACTTGAAAAAATTACCAGAGGTGTATGAAAATATGAATAAATTATTGTCAGAGTTGCGGAAATTTCCGTTTTTTTTTTTCACAATAAAATCCAAAAAATCATCTCTTTTTTGGTCTCCTAAAGTGGTTGCCCGCCACTTTAGGAGCCCGAAAATTTTGAAGAAAATTTTCTTTAAAATTTTATTTTAAAGAAAATTTCGTTAAAAGAGTGAACGTTTGCGAACAGGGACGAGGTGACCGTTTATCGGATATTGTTTTTCACACAGAACCTCCATGTTTGTACCTTACATTAAAATTAAATTATTCGTACTTTTCAAATAAATAATACGTTTTGTTAATAAAGTAAGATGTCAGGTCACTTTGGGGCACCACCTATGTATATGGAGTGACAATTATAAGGTGGCCATGTGTTTTTTAACGATCTTAAACGATCTTTTTTTAAGAAAAAAATCAAAACTACATTTTGAGTACAGCGAATGAAGTTAATTAAATACTGAATACGAAACTGTCCTGAAAAACCTTTTGTTGTGTGACCCGTCATTGAGGAAAAAATGATCAAAGATGCGTTTTTAATCGGATCAATGAAATTTAATGCCATTGAAGAAGAAGAAAAAAAACATTTTTTAGGCGTATTTCGTATTCGGAATTTAATTATCTTCATTCTGCTGAGATCGAAATGGAATTTTGATTTTTTTTCCAGACAAAAAATCCAGAAAATCCGCCTTTCGCCTCTGTGTCATTACTAAACAACAATTAGTGTAATAAAAAATATTTCATGTACTCTATGAATATATTCACGACTACGTTACGTTTTCATTGTACGTATAATTATACGTTCGTATGACCAGATCGTGGCCAGATATTGCACTCCGTTAATCATATTTATAAAGATGTCCCACGTGTGGCTTTCGAAGTCAACTGATTAATTCCATCGATTCCGCGCGGGAACGGAGCTAGATCGCGCTTTTTGCCGGTGCGCGGAAGCCCAAAAGGTGGCTTCCCATGATCGCGCGACCCTGGCGATCTAGCTAATAAGACTGTAGTGCCCCACGGGTGAAATGATTTGTGGGGACGCGCGCTATTTTTAAGTGGCGCGCGTCGCTCGCGGTTCAAACACGGGAATTCCTCATAGAGATATATCTGTTGGTGCTGGTCTCTCTCTCTCTCTCTCTCTCTCTCTCTCTATATATATATATATATATATATATATATATATATATATAGCCTGGCATCTTTTGTGATTGTTTAATAATAAATCGTACTTATTAGTATTAATCTTCTTTTATTCGAATTTTCCACCATAAAAATCTTTATTTTTCAAAATCTGTTTAAGGCAGTAGTCTGCTTTACCGGCTTCAAAAAATCGATTTTTCGTTTTTGTCTTAAATCTATTCCAAAACTATCCAAGAATATGTGTTCAAAATTTTAGAGGCCAATTCGACATATTTTCGAAGCTAGATCAGTTTTAGTGGCCGAGCGTCGAGCAGGTGCGAATGCTCGGGCAGAACTTTACAGCCCGTTTTCTCGAGTTTTCATTTTCACAAGTTTTGGAAAACGGTGCCGGCGATAGTAAAAACAATATATGTCCGATCGAAAAAAACCAAAGTGATCTAGCTTCAGTATTGAATTATCTTCTATTTGAACTAAAAAAGTTGGACAAAAGTACTATTTAAATTACTTGTTTTGCAACTTAAAGTGAATTTTTTTTTTCAAAAAAGTGAATTTTTTTTTCAAACTTCGAAAAAATTTGGAATTTCGTCATTTCTTCGGTATTTTTTTAGTTCATATAGAAAAGGAACTTATAAAAACTAAAAAAAAATTTGGTTCCACTGTTTCAGATGCATCGCACGACCTCCATCACCGGCACCGATTTACGAGTGCACACTCCAGGCGCCCCAGAAAAATCGTTACAACTTTGGCAAATTTCAATAATTTGTAATAATAAAAATTGTTTTTTAAAGCTTGAATATAATATACTATCGTCTCAAAATTTCGTTTACCGCAATCATTTCCTTCCCTTTCAAAAAAATTGTTGAAAAAAACGCTTTTTTTTCGGCTCCTAAAGCAGACTACTGCCTTAATTTGGAAAAAGGAACCTTTGCCGATTAAAATTGCTATAAAAAATAATTTCAAAGACAAATGTTAAAGAACAATACCATTTTAGAATCGACAATAACTAAGCAACTGATTCAAAGTAATTGGCACGATATGTGCAGTACATTTTTTTTACACCGCAGGCTATCAAAATCAGATGTTCGACTTGGTTTGTATGAAAATTCTGCATAAGATCTTTTTTCATAAAGTTTCCTCAACATCTAAGGTTAAAATGGGGAGTTTTTTTAGATTAAACAAATAACTAAGAGTATTTAAAAAAAAAACCACGTCAAAAAAAGTTATAAGTAGTCAAAATGGCATGCGAAAAACGAAAAGCAGATGATTTTTTTTTCCAAATAATAACATAACCCCAAAATCTCGAAAATCGTGGTACTTTTACTAAACTGAAATTCAGGCATATAGTAGGGCATGATCTGACCTACCGACAGTTGCAGGAATATACAGTCATTATAGGACACCCTGTATATATACAGTGGGTAAAAAAAGTATTTGCATACCTCGTGTTTTTTAAATTGTCCTGAAAAAAAAAAATATTTTATCATTTTTTTTCAAATGAAAATAAAATTCAAAATTTTTTTCAAATGAAAAAAATTTTCAAACAAAAAATAAAATGCTAAAACATTTTATTTTTTTTCCAAGGATAATTTTAAAAATACGAGGTGTGCAAATACTTTGTTTACCCACTGTATATATATATATATATATATATATATATATATATATATATATATATATATGGAAGAGGCCGCATGGGCGATATTCATGGCATCGAAAGGTGCCATGAGAAAGAGGGAAGAAGCGCGATGCGTTCGTTAGGCGCACCCCTGTGTATGAGGAAGAATCAGCCGCCAGGACGGTCGTGGCGAAAGGCTCGCGCGTTATTATCGTAGAAAATACAAGACATCTAACAAAATATGGCGGTATCGAAAAGAGGCGGTGAAAGGTTACAAAAAAGCGAAGGTAAGAAAAAGAGGATTCCTCATAGCTTTCATCGCGTCGGCGCTGTATACGCGGCTATCTCTCTCTCTCTCTCTCTCTCTCTCTCTCTCTCTGTCTCTCTCTCTCTCTCTCTCTCTGTCTCTCTCTCTCTCTCTCTCTCTCTCTCTCTCTCTCTCTCTCTCTCTCTCTCTCTCTCTCTCTCTCTCTCTCTCTCGCTCTCTCATCTGTATATATATAGAATATATGCGGCTACCGTTGAAAATGAGATCCCGAATTATCCCCTGTCCTCGGTCCCACAGCTCTCGCGTGATCGAACCCCGAGATATACACGTACATACGTGCCTATACATATAATAAGCTTGTGTATGGGTTGTACCTCGATACGCGCGAGGGTTAAACGCGGGCACGCGTGTGTGTGTGTGTGTATGTGTATACGTGCGCCGACGCTACCGTGCGCGCGAGAGGACCTTTTTACGTTCTACCTCGCGCTCTTCATCCCTGGGACTCGAGCGGGACTTAATTCCCTCACAAGAATAAATTGACCACGCATATAGTGAATGAAATTCTCCGTTGGAGGTCCATGCGCGAGGCAGTCATGACGCCAACGGAGAATCATCCGCGGAGGCACCGCGCGCACTCTTGCGCGATCGCGATGGACAGTCGACGACGATTAAACAATAGAATCCACTTTTTATATTTATATATAGACATATATATATATATATATATATTATAATGACCAGCATTCACTTATGTATATATATATATATATATATATATATATATATATATATAGGGTAGCCTAAAAGTGACGTCCAAAAGGAGAATCTAGGTGCCTCGTATCAATACTTATCCGAATTACCCCCATATATGTTAACGATCTTCTTTAGTTTTCGATTAAAACGAATTTGTACTTTTTTTCGAGCTTTACTGTAGCATAGGTTTTTATTTTTTTTTCTCTTTCGTGTATGTACTTTCCTCTTAGAATTTTTTAAAAGCAGTTGTGAGTCATTTAAACTAGTATAAGTATTTTTTTTTGTCATCTGAACTTTAGGGACCTGTCCTCTCGAAATTATTTTTTAAACTTTTCCCTTCGATTTTTTTAAACTTTCAAAACTTTTTAATGATCAGCATTCACGTAGCCCAAAAGTGATGTCCAAAAGGTGAATCTAGGTGCCTCGTATCAATACCCTTCCGAATCACCCCCATATATGTAAACGATCTTATTTAGTTTTCGATTAAAAATTATTTTTACTTTTTTTTAGCTTTACTGTAGCATAGGTTTTTATTTTTTTTCTCTTTCGTGTATGTACTTTCGTCTTAGAACTTTTTAAAAGCAGTTGTGAGTCATTTAAACTAGTATAAGTATTTTTTTTTGTCATTTGAACTTTAGTGACCGATCCTCTCAAATTTATTTTTTAAACTTTTGCCTTCAATTTTTTTTAGCTTTTTAAAACTTTTTCAAATGCCTTAGATCATGATCTAAGGGATTTTAAATTTACGTTGGTGTACAGTTGATCATTTATTTTTTTCTTGAGAGGTTACACCGCCTTGGCACTCGGAAACATAGGCATAAAAATAATTTAAAAAATTGACGCGACTCTCAAATATATAAAATTGATTTTATTTTTTGAGAATACATTATAGTTTTATGAACAAATTTTAAAAAATGAATAAAATATATTTTATTCCACTCGGTATGATAATGGACGCTTTACGCACGCAAAGCGTGCGTAAAACCCCGATTTTCACACCGCGTACAATAAAATTTCGTATAATACTCGACGAAAAAACTTTTTCTAACCTCGTGTGATTGCAGCACTCGCAGTCGGCTCGTGCTGCAAAAAGTTTTTCTCACACTCCTTAAAAAAAATTTTTTTCGTCCTCGTGTCATAATGTATTATATAAATAGCGGAGATATAAGCCGTCTAGTAAGACCCTCTTTTCAATCTGGTGGACGAAATATCTCGCGATTATTTCAACGTAATTTTTATGAAGTTTATACCACATATTCTTTACAATGTTATCTAGAATGTACCGTAGGATTTTTTTTATTGGATGCCGCTTTCATTTTTTATTAATTTTTGGAACTCAGAATGTCGGTAAAAATCAATTTTTTTTTTCAAACAGCTGCCATTTCTGTAAATAAAAAAATACTTTCCTTATGCTATACTTTAGCCATTGCTTTTCTTTACAAGAAAAAAAACCTCGTTTATTTTTCAGACGATTGCTGACAGAGGAAGAAATTTCACCATTGCCAATGGTAAAATTTTGCTAATGGTGAAATGAAAACCAATGGTTTTTAAAAGAGGGTCCGGCTAGACGACTTATGTCTCCGTCACTTATTTTTTTTTTAATTTTTCTTTCAAAACTGTAATGCATTCGAGAAAAATAAAAATTATTTTTCAAGCTTAATAGCCGTGTAAACATTTAAAATAAACGCCTCAAGAGTACAATTTATAACGATAAAGCAAGTAAAATAAATCACGAGGAAAGTACATACACAAAATAGAAATATAAACGAATGCTTTTATCTCGAAAACTAAAAGAAGTTCATAGAACACACATGGGTGATTCGGATAGGTGATACGAGGCACCTAGATTTTCCTGTTAAATGTCACTTTTCGGGCCACCCTGTATATATATGAAGACGCTACTGTGATCAAGAGAAAATCCCGTGGGCGCGAGAAACCGTGACATTTTTTTTCAGGAATTCTCGGCATCGCGACTCGTTAGGAAGATGTTTTAGAAATGAGGCAAATCCACTGGCTCAGGCTTCGATCTCTCTCACTCTATTTCTCTGTTTCTTTCATCACGAAATCTCGTAGAGTGTTCCCTGGACCAACCCTTTGTGTACGTGTGTTTGTGTGGAATTCTCTTATTTTTTTTCTCCCGTCTCTTCATCTCCTTCTTCCTCCTTTTCTTATATATTCCGTTGGATTCTTAATCTTCATTAGTTCCATCGGGATTTGCATACCAGAGAAGCCACACGGTCGTTTATCTGATCGTACCCCAGGAGCTCCGCCAGAAGCGGAGGGACACAACAGGTGAAAGAATACGTATATAAACAGGGCATCGGGGGGGGGGGGTGGGGGGGGGGGGGGGGGGGTTTATCGTCGTTTTTCCCTGCTGCTCCTGTACGCGGTTGCCCATTTGATCCGGGATACGAAGGAGTACGGCTCATCGTGTGGAGCGATATGTAGGCGCGTTCGTTCGTGCAGCCCACTTGATGGCGAGGAAGTGACGACGACCGCACCGCGACTATTTTGCGCGTTTATACCTGGCGGCTACTGGACCTGGAAGATTTTTGGATATAGCTACCGAAATCCATGTACGTGTGTTCATACATGAGTAGATATATGTATGTGTTGATTTCGTCGAAGAAACAAAGATGGGAACCCGTTGACGTCTTCATATCCCACTAATTTGATACTCTCCTTCATCGTGACGTAATTACGCCCGTGGGAAAGAAACGCAGCATCCACAAATACCCGCCCGTTCATTTCGAGCCAAAGTTCTTCGACAGATTCCTCGGCTCTTTCCAATAACGCAATTGATCCCTCACCATCCAAAAACGGCGAAAACGAACTCGCCAGAAAGTTCCGAACAAAGAGGTGGTCTGACCAAGCCAAACAAACCCAAACGTCAGAAGCCTGCGACAAAAGTACTGAGGAAGCTGCTAGGGAAGAGCCATTGGAAAGAAAGATCCGTGGGAGGATGGGAAGCTCGATTGAGAATGAATTCTCGATGAAGGGACAGTACGAGCCGATAAGGGAACTCCTGGGTGCGCACGTGTCCAAGAAACATTGCATATCTCGATCGGTAAGTGGCACAGAAAGCGGTTACGTAGGTATATTCTCCATACCGGGTTCCCAGTTATTAGGTTCTCTCTCACCATGGTAAAGCATATACGAAAACGAGGTGTGTTTGGTAGGAAAGATCTCTTGCGGTCCTTGAGCGTGACCCTCTCCGCGACGAAGACTCGGAAGAAAACTTGGCGAGGAGAGATGCATACTGAGTAAGTATGTGTGCGCTTCTTAACACATGCATCTCCTCATGGCATATTTGAGAGTTCGGGAATGAGCGCAGAGCTCATCTCATAGAGTCACTATGCACGAGAGAGAGAGAGAGGGACAGGGAGGGAGAGAGAGAGAGAGTACGTATACTTTGGGAACAGCAAGAAAGGCAGAGAGAAACAGAGAGACAGTGGGAGGGAAGAGGGAACAAACTCTCGTTGGGGTCTCCAGGGTCAAGCTTAACCCTGGTGGAGAAAAGGGCTCTTCGACCGGGGCCACGGGTAACTCACCTTATCGCGCTTTGCGCCTCTCTTTCTCGTCCGGGTGGCCTACTCGGCCTTAATTGCGGGCCCATATCACGATTCAATATGGCCGCCCACCGAGCAAAACTCTATATGCTGTATCGAAGAAAGATTGAGAGAGGGAAATCGTTCGAGAAGAGACCCTTGCGAGACTCTCTCTCTCTCTCTCTCTCTCTCTCTCTCTCCCTTTCTCTCTCTCTGCAAGTCGACTGACCACTTAGAAACGTATGGGCATAATCCAATTCGCATTGCGGCTGCTGGATCATCCAACTTACTCCCTTTCGATTCATGACACTCCATACGTGTATTCAGCTTGGCTCCATCGTGTGTGAATCATCCCGTCCTCTACTTTTTTACGATCTCACTCTTCTGACAAGCTGGACCGAGTAGGATACATCGTAGACGAATATATATATAGACACAAAATTCACGGGCGATTAAAATCGTCCAACATCTACCTACACGTTGTACATGCAACTTCGTTGTATTTTTTGTTAGATCGAAATTGCACAGCTCTTCCGATCACAAAACGGTTCTGCAGACGTAGAGTTTTACAATAAACAGCAAAACGATGTTTTCCACATTGTCCCTTCAGATTGCATGGATTTGGGGGTGACGTTGACAAGGTGGGTTGAAGAAACTACATCGTCTCGATTGTCATCGAATGTGCCTTGATGACGAAGTCACCTATCGTCAGGTTGGCAGATCCTTTCGCGCAAGGAAAGTGAACGAGGGAAATAGATTCTTATCCTTTCCGGATCGTTTGCTGAAGAAATGACTTCGGAAAAGTGTTCGGTATGCTTGTGGCCTCTTAGTGGCACTTGGGCAGATTTTTATGGAGGGACTCGTATCGTTAGGTTGTTCAAAAAGTGTATGTATGACTGTCACTTTTACCGGAGATCGGTAGCGACGATTGTCCAGCTGACTGCGTACGTTCACGGGTACATGGATGCAGCTTCCTTGGGACACAATTAATCCACGTGTCAATTCTTCAACTTTTCTTTTCGTAGTCCCCCCATTGATGACGGATTTATCTTTTTTAGAAGAGACTCGATCAGCAACGTCTCCATCGATTCGACGCTTCCCCAATCACGGATGAACGTAACGAAGAATAGTCCCGATTTCGTTGACCTTCATACGTTGATGCGGTTCTCTTGATGATAACTCGGAGAACCACCGATGATCCAATACATAAAACACCCATCTGACAACTGATGAAGAATTTCATCAGCGAACTGTCAGTGGAGATTTGCGAGGAATTCGCAGTTGTCATTCCTTCGGAAGGTAGATCAACCACGTGGTTTTGGGAGTCACGTGATCGGGCCTAACGTTCATTAGCGGTGTAATCCAGCATCCACTATCGGTAGAATCCCAACCGATCAATTTGTCTGATCGGTTGGACTTTCTCATCATCTCACTTTTGCACACTTCCCTAATGCCTGAGGTTTATACGCCTGAGGTTTTGCCGCGAGTCTGGGGTATACGTGTATCTGCCAAAACGGATTTCCAAAGCCACATGACCACGTCAACGTACGTGGATATTCGTATTGTTTCTTGTCTCCTCGTATAATCTTCGACTTATATGACATGGAGTTATAATTCGATCGGAAAGGGACGTGTGTGGGGCAACCGATCACGAAAACGCACCCTCGAGGACTGCTCGACCCGAAGAAACTAGCTGCTCACCAAGTGAGCATTGGTTTCTCGCTCACTTTCTTGTTCCTTTTCATTCGTTCTCTTTTTTTATTCTCTTTTTAGTCGCTCTCTCTCTCTCTTTCTTTCTGGTGACTCTTCTGATGTTGCCCGGTTATGGCTATACACATTCACCATACAGTCGCTACTTGCCTTGTGTGTGCGCGCGCGCCCCGGTTAACGAGTCTAATTAGCGACGAAAACGAAAACGAGTTTAAGCCTTTTTTTCAGGGCAACGCGCGCGCGCGGGCTCGCGGAAAGAGAAAGAGGAGTGCCGAGAGACGATCTTTCGTTGCTCTTTGCTTCGTTTAAGCGCCCCCCCGTCCCTGTATACCGATCTTCGTTGATGCTTCACGAGCCAAGGGAGAAGCTTTCTTCGTTTTTTTTCTTGCATATATGTGTATAGGAAAAAGACATTTTGTAGCCATCGTATCCATGGAATGCTTATTATCAGCACGTCTGTGTACTTTGGGGACAGTCCGTTTGAAGATCAAATCGTTTATTCTGGCTCGAATACATCCGCTGTTGATTTTGAAGACATTGCGGCTTATGTAATGTCGAATTACGTGAACAGTAGACTACTATAAGGACGAATCTCCAAATGGAATGTCTTCAAAATCACTTTTTCTCTCATACGTGTATACATCGAGCCAACGTTTCTTCTTTTTGCCCCGCTGGATGAGGGTGGACGGAAGGGTGGGCAGAAGATCGCAGAGAAATCGGGTCAACGGGACAGTGAGAATCCCTCTGTGATGCGATGCCCGCGCCGCGCTTAATTGGAATATTTTCGTACCGTGGAGCCCTTCTCGCCGCAGGAGCAGGGTTCGCTCATAAATCCCAATCGCTAATACAGCAAAATTAACCGCTCCGAGCCAATGACCGCACGCAAAACGGAGTCTCTTCATCTCGTAACGACGAATAAAAAAAAATAAAAACGTTTATCATCCCGCGAATATTACATTGTAGAACTAGTGAAAAAAATTGATATCTGCATTAGGCGACTCGGTATAACAAAGATGATTGTTATTGTCGTCAGCATCATCGTGGATTATTACTACTATGATTTAGACTCTTTACGAATTACGATCGTATTACAAATCAATTTATGTACATGTATCAATCAAATAAAAAGTATATTTATTGTATTCGGATATTCGAATTAAACCTTCGCCGTCACACGTTCTGGCTATAACACGCTGGTCACAGGGGGTCGCAATGACCCCAGCCATGTTTAAATGATTCCCACGTTAACCATATCGTTCCGAATGACTCATAAAAATTTAGGACATTAGTTTGAACATTCTAGAATGTGGCATTCTTGATATTATATGTTAATCGAATTTTAAAATGGCAGAAAAAAATCAGCACGGGGTCAATGTGTAAAAAATCCCTTTTTTACTAAAAAAAAAGAATCATAGCTCTTGGAATTTTCAATTTTTTTCATAAAATTTGAGGGTGATATTCTTGAGATATGATAGTTTCGATATGATATTCTTTCTTGAATGGCATTCTCGATATTATATTTTAATCGAATTTTAAAATGGCGGAAAAAAATCACCACGGGGTCAATGCGTAAAACATCCCTTTTTTACTAAAAAGAAATCATAACTCATGGAATCTTTAATTTTTTTCATAAAATTTTAGGGTGATATTCTTGAGACAAGATAGTTTAAGGAAAAAAATAGCTCTATTGTGGTCGTTTCAAAAAAGGTATTTATTCTTATATCTGAAGAGCCATTACAGAGTGAAATAAGGAACAATAATCATGAAAAATAAGCGATTTATTATAAAAAGTGGCCACCAACAACTTATAGTAATTTTGGCTTAAAGTTGCGCTTGGGGTCATTTTGACCCTGGATAATCGCGGAGGGTTAATACTATCGTCAGCATCGTTTATTCTTATTATTACCCACCTCTATTGTTAATACTATTATTATTATGATCATTGTTTGTTGTTTTTCATTATTAATACCATCTAACATTTAATATTATTATTTTTCAATTTTATTATTATTATTGATATTAACAATGATTATTAATACTATAAATATTATTATTGTTTGGGTTTATTAATATAGGCAACATATAATATAATATATATACAGCAACATTATAACATATATATACTATTAATATTATTATTGTTGCTATTCATTATTGAGACAGTTGTTGATTAAGAATTGCAGTGTTAAAAATATTGACCTTGGAAATAGACTAAACAATCGGAAACCTGATTTTTGACGTTATGTACGTTGACAAGTAAAAATTTAAAGGCGTTGAATGTATTTGGATATGCAACTGCACCAATGAGGTAATAAGAGCTAGGAAGAGAGTGAGAGTGAGAGTGAGAGAGAGAGAGAGAGAGAGAGAGGGAGGCGAATGACGGTGTGAGGTTCAATCGATACCTGTTACGGTAACAAGTTGAATTGGGTTTAGCAGCAGGCCTCTTACGCGTCGACGAGCAAAGACGGGATATACCGCTAACGAGGAACCTTGCCAATGTCCTGAGAGGTCAGTAGCCTCAACGTCTTTCCCCCCCATCGCGCGGCTGTTATCCTTTCTCAGCCTCTGCCTCTCCCTCTTTCTCTCCATACCTCTCGCTCCCTCTCTCTCTCTCTCTCTCTCTCTCTCTCTCTCTCTCTCTCTCTCTCTCTCTCTCTCTCTCAAACTTTGCTAATTAACGAAGCGAGCGAATATACTCTCATTTTCATCTCACTCAGCAGCTCTTCCTGATTTCTTGTCGCAGGACACCGTAAGTACTTCTTGCGCGATTCGCAGCCTGCCCTCGATTTCTTTCCACACTCTCCCTTTCGCTCAACCCTTTTTCTCTGGAGTGACGTGTTTTTTACCCCTTTTTTCCGCAAACTCGCTCCTCGAGAATTCATCGAAACCTGGTTGAGATTCGCATTTGTTCCCTAAAAGCTTTGATGTATCGCTAAAGTCAAAGGACGGAGAGAACGTGAATCAGGAAACAAAAGCACTCGTGCGTTGTCTCGAATCCCCCCCCCCCCCCCCCCCCATCAAATGTACACACGTAGCTAGTCGAGTTCCTGGGACGAAGGTGCAACTTCCTTCCGCCCTCGTCATCCTTGTAATTGATCTCGTCAGCACGAGAATGTACATACTTCATGGGTGGCTGAGTGCGCGCGAACATAGCAAGGACCAGACGTCCATGAGCGCTGTCGATTCACGAATTCGTCATTTCATCTACCACTGCAGCGAGGAAACCGCGCACCGAATGCACGATGCACTCTCTCCCTCTCTCTCTCGCTTTCTCTCTCTCTCTCTCTCTCTCTCTCTCTCTCTCTCTCTCTCTCTCTCTCTCTCTCTCTCTCTCTCTCTCTCTCTCTCTCTCTCTCTCTCTCTCTCCCTCTCTCTCGCCAGTGTCGTGTCCGCGAACCCTCGAAACTCGAAAGGAGAGCGCGACCGAGAAGAGCATCACGGATGATGGGATGACGGACCGCGGGCGTGTCCGACAGTGTAGCCGATATACCAGGAAGACGAAGGAGGCGATAGCTTGGCAAAGGGGAGGCCGAGGGGGGACGCGTGATCGGGAGACCTCCCGGGGACCGACCACCCTCGAGGGGCCGCGAGGTCGAGTTGTTAGGCCAGACATCGAGGGGCCAGGAAAGTAACGGGTATCCCATAGCTCCATTGGTTGCATACGTATATCGTGGAAAAATTCAATTAATACGATTTAAATGAAATTTATTGAACTAATGGACAAATTGCAGAACTGTACAAAATACAGCTTCATATTATATATATAAAGTGTGTCTTAAAATGATCTGACATTTTCATTTATTAATAAAACTTATTATTTATTTGAAAAGTACGAATATTTTCGTTTTAATATGAGGTACAAACATAGAGGTTAAAAATTTACGTGTCATTTATCAATTGCTACACGAAATATAATGTTCTGTTGATAAATAAATATTATCAGTAACTATAGCCTTTTCTGTTTTTATGTACGGAGGTTCCCCACTATGTACGTATGTGCCCTATGTATGAATATACCCCACATATGGGGCACATTCGTTCGTCTTCCATGTTTTGGAAAAGCCTCCCTTACTTGAATATGTTACATCGTATCACGATTTACGTACGCTACTTTTAAAGCTAACTATACTGGCTGTTTAGCAGGACAATAATCAGTTTGAAGAAGCGGTTACCCGACTAGAAATTTTGATCAGGTAGCACCGATCAGGTCGCTATCATACTGCGGTCTGGAATGCCGTAATGAGGCACGCCTGATCGGTGCCGGATGCCGACCGGATCGGTGAAACCGTAGTACGGGAGTAAGAAGGCTACCTTACTGCGGCCTGATCAAGGTGCCTTTTTACTCTCGTAAATCAGGCAATACGGATATGGCCCTACTAGGATTTGACCTAATAAGGCCCTATTGGGGCTTGCCTTACAACTGCCTCAGCATTCCATCAACGCACATAACCTCCTATATCCTACGTCGAAATTTTCATTCAGCAGCCTAATATCTTTAAAGTTTTGACATTTTTGAAAGGTGTTGTCGGCTGTGACGAAAAAAAAAACGATATGCAACTCGGATGGGTGTAAGAAGATTCCGCTGTATTTCGAAATCTCAAAATACAGTACAAAATCTGTCATCGTCGTGTGAACAAGATATGTATAACCTAAAAACGTTTAATACGTTACTAATGCTTAAATTCCTAAAAAATTGTTTTTCACCAAGTTGATGTCCTAAAAAAATTCCTAAAAAATTGTTTTTCACCAAGTTCATGTTCGAAAAATACGAAGTAATCATTTACGAGACGTTTCAATTGAACGAGCGTATATTTTCCTCTATTTTCTGTCAAAATATTTCAAACAAGCCGTGAGAAAAGTAATTGTTAATGCTAAGGATTGGGAGGGAACCGGGTAATTCGGAATAAAAACACTTCAACATAAAACATAAATGGAACATTATTCATAATGACCTCTATACTATCTTTAATTAATCTAATTATAACCTTTTTTGTAACTTTCCGTAATAAAAATTATATTTACAAATACATTCTAGGCCTTGTATAAATATATTGTAGAGTGCATATGTGTACGAGCATGTATGTGTACTGGCTACGTAAGGAAGTATTGTATAATAACGACCTGATCAGGCAACATTATCATGACCTGATCAGGTAGAATTAGAAACGCCTGGTCCGGCAACTAGATAACGGCTTGATTAGGCAGCCAGATAAGGGCCACATGTGACAGAACGTTACACTTTCTATCAGGGCGCTATCGGGTTCCCTTATAAGTGCCCTACCAGGACAGTCAGGCAACCTGAGAGTGTCTCGAATTGGACCCTAATGAAATTTCTACGTGGATAGTTTCTCTTTTTTTTTAACTAAAAAGTAAAAACTGTACGAATCCACCTCACTTTCCCCTATGTGTGTGTGATTATAATTTGAAATAATATTGCATACACTAAAAGTATCCCTTCCCATTATATATAAATAATAGGAAAAATTAATGAATTCATTGTAAACTAAATCCATTGGATTAACAAATGAATTAGAAACTCACACAGCATACATCTTTCTCCATTTATTTGTTAGACGAAAATTTCGATCGATCCAAAGAAATCTTTATGTCAACAAAACGCTCGTTTCTTTCCTTTGTGCAAATGCATACTGAAAAGTGTAGACGAGTTAATTCTATTCAAATGATATTGTTCTTATAGGCCGCGCGAAGCGATCGATCTTGTACAACGCGATCGAACGGGAGGTGACGAATGCGTGGATAAATTATTGTTAACACATTCTCCAGCCCTCGACTACGATAATTTATCGTTCCCGTGTGGCTTGATAGACACGGAGATCAAACAATTGATCGGTCACACTCTCGGAACCGCAAGCGAGGAGGCAAGCGAAGTATATCGATCTTGGTAACGCTATTGATTGAAAAAAAAAAAACGCGAATCGGGAGAGCCAGAGAGTTGTGGTCAATGAACTGACTATATATATATATATATATATATAGAAAGAGAGAGAGAAAGAGAGAGAGATTGATCGATTGATGGATAGTTTGATTATGCCCTAGCTATATTACTTTTGGGCAAATTAGGTAACGACTAATTACACATTTTAGTGCTCTCAATTCGTGACAAACAAAAATACAAAAATATAAAAAGAGAAATAAAAATAGTTTCGAAACGAATGAAAAATGTTTTATGCAAAAGTTTAACAACTCATGCAATATCTTTCTATATGAATGCCCAAAATCGTACGAAGTTGCTGACACAAATAAAATCATATAAAATTCTATTAAATTACACCACACCCTCATACGAAGGGATACGAAGTCATACTAAAAGGAATATTCATACAAAATCAAATGAAATTATACAATATGAGATAAAATCATACAAAATCAAATAAACTGAAAATTATACAAAATCTTGAAAAAAAAGAGAAAGAGAAAAAGACCGACAACATATATGCAGCACCGATCAAAAATTTTCGATCACTTTGGATAATTAAAAAATTGAATTAGGATAATAAAATTCATCTTATTTCCGATTCCACGAAGATACCCTACAGCTCTATGAAATGAATTATATCAGTCTTATATAATTTTGCAATTAGCCAAAGTGATTGAAAACTTTTTACCGGTACTGTATATGCAAAAAGAAAGAGTGAGAGAGGCGGTGGGAGAGTGATAGAGATAGAGATAGACAGAGGGGGAGGGGAGGGTGGAGACAGAGGGAGAGAGAGCAATCTCACTTTCATTGTCGCGTTGAAAATACCGTGAATCATTGCAAGGTTTTTTTTCATTAGTGTTTTAATTGAGAGTTGAGTTTATCACGATTCGATTCATAGTTAAGATTCAAGATATGCAAATAAATCTACGTATGTAAATATGTATATATATATATATATATATATATATATATATATACACTGCTGGCGAAAAGTTTGAATACACTAGTCGAAATTTATGACCGCACTAAAAGTAAGATAGCGGAGTCAAAAATAAAGATAATTGAATTTCCCAAGTGGCGTTTTAAAGACGACAAGTTTACCTTTGTTTGCTTTTTTAGAAAATTCTCTACGATTTTTTTCGACCCTTTACGCACTTCTGAACGTGGCCATTTTTCGGCTATTTTTAGCCGTCGAAAATTAACTGCAAAGTTTGTGGAAAATTTTTTCCTCCGTTTTTTTCATGGTAAACTTAAAACGAATATCAAAACATATATTTTAATTTTTTAGGAAGTCGCGTACGATTTTTTTCGCCCAAGTACTGCATTTTTAGCTAAAAAAGACATGTTTTAGAAAAAAAGGCGTCATCTGAGAACTATAGGGTTTCAGAGGAAATGTAAAGAGGATAATAAGTTGCATGGGTTCACACTGGAGAGGCTAGAATTTTTTCAGAATTTTTTTCGAACATTTTTTTCAAATCATTTTTGGTTGCAACTTTGATGAGTGGAGAGGCTCCACTTGGGAATTATGGGGTCTAGGACAATATATTCAGAAAGGAAATTTATTTACATTTTCATTTTCCATTAACTACAATTTTCTAGATGTTTTTTTTATTATTTTTGAAAATTAAAATGAAAAAATGGCAACAAAGAAATTCGCAAAAATTGTAGTTAATTAAAATAAAAAATGTAAACAAATTTTCTTTCTCAATATATTGTCCTAGATCCCATAATTTCCAAGTGAAGCCTCTCCACACATCAAAGTTCCAACCAAAAATGGTAAAAAAATCTCCAAAAAAAATTCTAACAAAATTCTAGCCACTCTAGTCTGAACCTTTCAACGCCTTTTTTTCTAAAACATGTATTTTTTAGCTAAAAATGCAATACTGGGGCGAAAAAAAATAGTAGAGAATTTTCTAAAAACGCAAAATAAAGGTAAGCTTGTACTCTTTAAAACGCCACTTGGGAAATTCAATTATCCTCATTTTTGAGTCCACTATCTAACTTATAGTGCAGTAAAAAATTTCGACGAGTGTATCCAAACTTTTGGCCGGCAGTGTATATACACGTGCCAATTCGATGTCTGGTAATAGATTTTCTACGATTCTTAAAATGGGAAGAGTACAGTACAAAGATGAATCGTATCTCATAGCCTAGATCCGTCGAAACGTGTACGTTGCTCGAATAAGCACGGGTTATTGCGATTTGCATAGAATCGCGAATGAAATGAATATTCACATAGATACGTGGAAGAACCAGAAATAGACGAAGAAGGAGAAGAAAAAAAGCGAAGAGTCGAAAAAAAAAGATGAACGTGAAAAATCGAGCCGTTTCCGTATTAATTTACGAGTGTAACACGTTACGATGCTTGGGACAATTCATTAGGAAGAGTACCAAGAACTTGTCGCTTTATACGTATACATACATTATTGAGAGCATTTCATAAGTATGATCGTCGATCGTAATAGAGTCGATGGCCGCTCTAGTATAAATCTACACAGTCGAAGATATATATATATATACGTATGTAACGTGGCCGAAAGGCAATCAATTATCGCTCGGTGTAATTGATCGGAATTCAGCATGGGACGTGATTAACATTGATCTTTGCTGGCCGCGAGGATCGATTCGCGAGAAAGTCACATTCGCCGACAGTGCCTCGTCGTAATGCCGAAGTAACGCCCCTAAGTCCCGATGCAATGCGGCCGGAAACACCCCGCTGGTGGCCGAATCGCTGCCAATGTGACGTCGCGTAATCATCACGAGATAATCGATCGATTATCCAATTTAACAAGGTAATTGCTTCATTAAGGAAGACATTGAGAGATTAAGCGCTGTCCTGAGGATTCAAGGAAAAATCAATGCAATGAAAAAAAAAACAAAAGAAAAATTTCATTTTTGTTGAAGTTTAACTTTTACTATTCAATTTAAGTTTGTACAATTAATATGGTTAACATTGCCGTCTTTGTCGAATATAATTTGTTACGAGACCTTATGAAAAGTGATCAGACTTAGGAATTTCGATAGGGTCCGATTCCGGACGCTTTCAGGTTGACTGACTACCTGGGTAGGGCACTTATGAGGCAACCCGATAACGCCCGGGCAGAAAGTGTAACGTTCTATCATATATGAGCCTTATCTGGTTGCCTGATCAGGCCATTATCAGGTTGCCTAACCGTACGTAGCTACATAACAGTTTGAATAATAAAACCTTCAGTTCCCTTGACGTCCTCATAAGCCACTTGGATGACTTTTTTGCCAAAAGATCTCATGGGCAGAAGATGGCAGAAAGTCTTTGAACAGGATGGAACACATTTAGTAGATGAAAATCGCTTTTTGTTTGGTAAATATTTTACGTTTGAAATTGACTCGATTTTCTCTAGGGAATTATATGCACCCGAGCGGAAAATTGGCAGGATATACCTAATACAATTCAGGGCCTTCAATGGATTATTTGTCGATTCCATAGTAGGGTTTTCTGTAAAAGAACCGGACCGTGCCCCTATTAGGGAATGGAAGGGCAGGTAGGTCGACTAAAACTATGATCTAAGTACGGAGACCAAGTAAAGGCATGTAAGGGGTGCAGTTGTAGATTCCCTAGTAGCGATTTTCCCTATACTACTAGACTTCGCTATTATAGCGCCAAATTAGTATAACTTGCTTGACTAAAGAATTTGTGGCATAATAATTATCGAGATCGATTAAATATAATAATTTATCTATGCGTTTAGTAGACGAGCTGTGATGCCTTGAACCAACACGCATGCAGTTCGTTCATTGGAACAACGTGGGATCAATCGTGACAAAATATGCGACAGAATTCTAAGCCTCAAATGTATTGAAATAACACATTCGTTTTTCACAGTGCACACACACGCACGTACGTATATGGCAGCAATAATTTTTATGAGGCACCGTTGAGGCAATTCTAAAGGCACTGGTAATTTTCCCTTCAATGGCCCGCGGTAGCAATGTGCGACCGGCCACTAATGGCCCATGTGAGGCTTCCGGACTAGGGCCTTAATAAAGGTGGGGACAATTGATATGGGCCCGATCAAATCCCGAACTGAATTTCCGCACGGGCATATACCCAATATATTTTACTCTTGTTCACTATTGGGATCTTGGGGGGGTTAATTTTTGGTAGTGTAATTTGCAACTCGTGAAAACCGACCATATTATATTGCATTGAACAATCAACGTATGCTTGTAAGATTGTTGATTGCGGTTAACATATGTACATAATTCATGCAACTGGTAAAATATCAATAAGCAGTACTATATATTGGGCAGTAACTATGGCTACAAAATACCATACATTTCTTTCAGTGTAAAGTAAAGCCAGCAAAGAGTACGCACTTTATAAACTTTCATTCCTATAAAAATCAATTTGGATAATACACTTTGTACTTCTCACTTAAATTAAGCTTTGGTCATTTAGGAACGTTATTTTAAATATAAATCTTAAGTAACAATCTCGAAAAATATTTCAAAAGACTTGCACTTAAAACCCGTCCCGTGCGCACTATTAGGGTGTTGTGTTGCAAAGAGTACGCAGTGAGAACCTTTCATAGAAGCTACGAGTGCGCATGAGAGCGAAGTGAGATCATCAACCCTGGCACGCGTGCGCACGCTTTGGGTACGTACTCTTACCAAATACATGTTTTTAGTCTATGGTCACTATAATGTTCGTAATCAACCAAACGGTGACATAGCCTCTCAATAAAAACAAAATATGGATCACAAATTTCAAGTAAAGTAACATTCGTTGGGTGCATATTAAGCGCAAACCTTACAAAACGTGTTTAAAATTGTTAATAAAATAAGATCAAACACATCGAAAATCTATTATTAGTCATAAAATTGGAAATAAATACCTTCACAAAGCGAGTTGTTGTCCAACACCTCGACACGACATATGCCACTGAATGGTTAGGTTGTGTTGCCAACATAAGAAAAAATAAAACAATTTCAAAGCACTGCGTACTCTTTGGTAGCGCGGACTCTGGTGGCTCTACCTTATGTTTGAAGCACTCATTGCCCACATTTCATGGACTTGTGTATCATTGGATTATATTATAGGCGAGCAAGTCAGTGCTAAGGGTCACTGATCCGAGGGGTGGTCACCAAGCTTACGGCTGAGCGTTCACCCATCCGAGTACTGGTCCAGGCCAAGGCTGATTGACACGTGAGAACGCTGGCCACACGGCCACTACTCTCGGCAATTCGATATAGTTACATTTTTTTCCCGAAAGTGCTGCCAGGTATATATTGCCGTTCTCCATTTTTAGAGTCCTCGACGAGGTCAGCTACTCCAGCGCACTCGAGCCTTTTACGAATCCCTCGAGAGTAATCGATTTTACGTATGTCATACGTTCGAGCCGTTTGCTGTAAAATTGGCAGTATGCTTCGCATCAATCAGCGAAACGTTCGATACTCTTGTACACAATTAACTATTGTGGGGGATGCGGGAGGACGACAAGGTACCACGTGATACCAGGAGGCATAAGCCACTCTCACACGTGACTCTTAATTTTATTACAGCCTTATTATGCCCTAGGAGCCACTGCATATACATCCAAACTTCAGATACTATTGAAGGACTGCACACGAGGGCCCCCGGGTACTCTTCATAGACAGGATACTCATCCGGTGAATGGTCGAGGACCCGAACGATTCGCCACCACTCGACGTGATTTCGGACGGTGATAGGTACAAAAGGTTCGCAAAGCGCACGGCTTTCTGACTCAGCAAGGGGCGACTCAAACAGTGCACACACCACACATGCGCACTCATCACTCGTCCTCGTGGCTCCCAGGATCAGGAGCCTTACAGCTTCTACTTTTTGTTTTTGCTTCCGCCTGTGGTACTCGATGAATCATGCGCGGGTGATTCTTTTCTTCAAGGCAGTATTCTAATTAGGAAATTTGTAAAAATTGATTTTTTTTTGCCATTTTCTTAAAGTATAGACTCTCAAGAAAATGTCTTCATAAGGGAATTTGGTAAATCATCATATTTATAAAGTTATAGCGATTTGAATACGGCTGGGTCGAGAGGAGGCATCTGCTTAAGGAGCTTCTAAGGAATCTACAACTGCTCGCAGGGAAGAACGAGCTTCAGAAAGTCATCATTTCGAAGTGGAGGAACGCACACTTTACGAGGCACGAATGGCCGACTAATATAACTTAAGTATAATATGCCATTATACGAATTAGATCAGAGGTTCCTAACCTTTTTAGTCTTGTTACCCCGAAGACCTATCGGGGAAACTTATTCTACTCAAAATGTTAACGAAGAAAACAATAGATATAAATACAAATAGTCTTTATTGATCATAATAAATTGCACAAAAAAGTACGTTTTTACAATAACCCTACCAGGCTTATTACTCCCGCCGGGGTAATTACTTCTAGGTTCGAAACTCAGCAATTAGATAGTTGCGGTTGTCTCTAATTATACAAATTTAAATTATTATTATCATTACCATTAACATTGAGCAAAAGAGGGCGAAAAATTAACGTAGTTTTATTAACGTAGTTTAACGTAGTTTTTTATCAAGCCCGAAATTTAGGCCTCTAGGCTAAAATACTGCTTCTTTAACTAACTTTTCTATCGATACCGATTTCTCGGCAGCTCCCGGAGCTTCTTTGGTACGCCTTCAGGTTCAGCTCAGGACAAAAGTGTGGAGGCGTAGAGTGGTACGGACACCTAAGAAGGTCTGAAATACAAAACACGGTCTGGATGACTGAAGGGCAAAGTACGGGCTTGAAGGTCTGAAGTATAACCTACAGACCCAACATCTAAGGTATAAAGTACAGAGTACAGAATAGAAGTTCTGACGAAAAAAAAACATGGGTTTAAAGGGCTGGAGGATAAAGTACGAGTTTAGAGGTCTAGCATGCAAAGTACAGGTTGAAGGTCTAGAATACAAAGTACAGGTTGAAGGTCTAGAATACAAAGTACAGGTCTAAAGGGTCGAAGTGTAAAGTGCACCTTCCAAGGTCTGAAGTACAGAGTTTAGTTTTGAAAGTTTGAAGTACAATACACGGGATTAAAGGTCTGGACGGTAAAGTACGGGTTTGAAGGTCTAGAATAGAAAGTGGAGATTTACAGGGCCGAAGTACAAAAGTGAAGGTTTAAAGCTCTGAAGTACAAAACACGAGCTTCAAAGGCTGAAGGGTAAAGTATCAGTTTGAAGATCGAGCCTACAAATCACAAGTCTGAAGCTCAAGCATACAAAGTACAAGTTTGAAAGTCCAGAATACAAAGTGCAGGTTTGAAGGGCGGAAGTAAAAAGTGTAGGTTTCAAGGTTGAAAATACAAAATACAGGTTTGGCCTTCTCAAGTACAACCTACAAGTTCAAACGTCTTCACTACAAAGTCCAAGTTTGAACGTCTTCAGTAAAAGGCCACAGGCACTTCTCCACCTCAAAGTACAGATTCGGAGATCAGAATAAAAAATAACATGTTGAAAGATCACCAGCACAGAAAGTCCATTCCGCCAGATGATTGAAGGTATTCCCTTTCCGAGAAAACTCAGGGTGCGTTTACATGGAAATAGTTGAACCAAAATCCTCCAAAACCGTGAAAATGTTGCAGCAACGATGCAGATCCCCTGCACATATTTTCGTCTCGTTCTGTACGTGGCTAACGCGTGCACACCTACAAGGGCCACACAGCCAGAAAAAATCGAAAAAGAGACGAAAGTGCACCGAGTGCAGACTAAGCATCGAAGGCCGTGCGCGCGAACGGACGACGACCGCAAACCATACCATCGCGCACCGTGTACTCGTACACAACGAGACCATGCGGAGTTCCCCACGCGAGATTCCTCCCACGATTCCACGAGGTGGGGGCGTGTACAATGATGAAAGATTCTCTCATCGACGAAAAAGACAAAAGAAATTAAAAAAAGAAAGCCTCGTACCGTAGACGCGATTCCGATCCACAAGTTTGGTTTCACGATTGAAAACAAAAACATATACCACCCCCCGCGTTCGATTTTCGTGAAAATCCGATCGAACAAACCCCCAAAGCCCGGCTCGAAACGAAAAAAAAGAGGAGAGAAGAAAAAAAAACGTGTGTTCCACGTCGTATTAGTGGCTGCGTGTAAGTTAACCCTGCTAACTCTGTTAAGGGTGTATACGAGAACGAAGCACTAGATGGTGGACGGGGGGAGGGGGGTGCCTGGCATGGAGTGCGTGTACGCGCCTCGGGGGTTCACCGCCGTTGGGGGTGTTCGTTATATTCCGAGTGAATCTTTTCAATGGATCACGTGCCACGTCGGCTCTCATCGCCTCCCACCATCCGTCACCCCCTTTTTCATCCCCCACCGGCCGCCTCCTCTCAAGCCGATATCGTATTTGTACAACACGCACATCTATTATTGCAATCCGTTTGTTTGTGTGTTTTGCGCTTTCGTCCCTACCACTGATACCCTAACCTCTTTCTCTCTCTCTCTCTCTCTCTCTCTCTCTCTCTCTCTCTCTCTCTCTCTCTCTCTCTCTCTCTCTCTCTCTCTCTCTCTCTCTCTCTCTCTCGCTCTCTCTCTCTCTCTCTCTCTCTCTCTCTCTCTCTCTCTCTCTCTCTCTCTTTCTCTCTAGATCGTTGTGCGTTTCACACACTTGTTTTTCTTGATGTATCTATATATATATATATGTGTGTGTATTCAACGATCTATGAGGTGTATTATGAAACGAAACAATGCGTGCACTCGCGATCCGAATATATACATATATATATATGTATATGAACTTATGTCTTTCCAAGTCTGCAATATATAAATATATAAATACGTGAGAAAAGTATATACATGTACATGACGTGTGTGTGTGTGTGTGTGTGTGTGTGTGTGTGTGGGTGGTTCTGCATCACAGGGTTGGAAACACAAAAGTATTATACGTCTGACAAAATTTCATGCGTTTCATTGGTTCACGTGGGAAAAAAAAACGAAATTTGTACAGTCAAGTTTCCTTGTTTGGGTTTGTCCATAGTTGAGATTCGAAATAAAGGTAAGTTTAAAAATAGAATAGAAGGAAATGTAAAAAAGAAGTAAGTCAAGACTGGTCGATGGGCGATCGGGGTTCGAGTCTGGTGGTACTTCGAGTTAAACAGCGCTGTGCATGGCCGATACTCGGAGCGGTGACCGCTTTGCCGTCCATTGGCTGGTACATCAACCAGTCAGCGGACAGCCAATACTTATGAGACCTTGGTGTAGATAACTTGAGTAAAAAACCGTCAGTGCACTAGAGAATCAGAAGAATCAGGCCGTCTATACCGGCACGGATTTTCCACAGTTTCCCCATACCCTCGGCAAATGCGATATAGTATAGCTTAAAACCGCTGTGGACACAACGGAATGTTAGGTTGGATTACTGAAGCGCGAGTAGGGAGTGATGGAAAAGGGTTCAATTGGGAAGACTTATACGTGGAAAGCCGTAAGGGTATACGTTGGAAATCAGAGAATAGAAAAAGTAATTCTCATAGAACAATGACGTACCACAATGAGAATTTTCATCGGAATGTCACAGAATTAAAGGCTATGAATATTTATTCAACGTCCACGAGGACAAAAATTGTGAGGACTGTATATGTGTGATTGCTAAAAATTGAATATCGGAAGTATAAAATTAAAAAACTGGAATATGTATCGTGTCCATCTAAAAGTAGAATATGTATCCTGTGTGACGAGGATCGATGAAAGTTTCTTAAAATAATTTTTTGGCTGAGTAACCCCGTTCGGAAAATTGGCAGGGAATCCCTAATACAATTTGGGACCTTCAAGGGATTATTTGTGGATTCCATAGTAGGGCTTACCGTAAAAGAGCTGGACCGGACCCCTATTAGAAAATGATAGGGTAGGTAGGTTGAATGAAACTATGGTCTAAATACGGAGACCAAGTAAAGGCCTTAAGGGGTGTAGTTGTAAATTCACCTAGTAGCGATTTCCTCAAGACTACTAGACGTTGTTATTATGAGGGGTAATCAGTATAAATGGTTTGACTAAAGAATTTGTGCCATAATAATTCTCGAGTTCGACTAAATATAATACATAAATTATGCGTTCAGTAGACGAACTGTGATGGTTTGAACCAACACCCACGCAGAGCGTTCATTTGAACAACGCGGAATCAAACGTATCAAAATTTGCGGAAGAATTCTAAGCCTTAAATGTATTGAAATAACACATTTCTTTTTCACAGTGCACACACACGCATGTACACATATGGCTGCAATAATTTTTATGAGGCAATTTTACAGGCCTTAGTTATTTTGTCTTTAATGTCCCTTGATAGCAAAGTGTGACCGGCCACTGATCGCCCATGTGAGGCTTCCACACTAGGGCCTTGAGTCTTTAGGCCACTCTAGGATTTTCCGAAAATCGATTTTTTTTTGTTGTTAAAAATATACCTTAGTACCTATAAAATTATATTAAAAAAGATTATGGGTGTGAGAAATCTCTAAGTACTCGATTTCGAATTCTAGCGCAACCCCTCTTGATTCATGTCGTGACTTTCTACTAACTTTAAACGCGTTTATCTCAAAACTGCATTTTCCAAGTCGGCCGGACTCATAACTCAAACAAATTTCAACCGATTCACTTGAAATTTTAACTGTATATTTAGAATTACGTTTTCTGAGGCACAACGTAGGATTTTTTTAATTATATTGCACAGTTCCTTTTTATAAACAATTTTCTGACGATTTTCTGATGGTATTTTATACTTTTTGTTTTAGAAATGCGCCATTTCGACAAAAAACAACATATCAAAAAAATCCTACGTGACTTCCATAGCTATTCTTATATATAATTTAAAAAAACTTTAGTGTCTCATAATAACTCAAAAATTATAGGAACTGTTGGTCCGGCCGTGGACCTTCCAGAAATAAAGGCGTTATCGGAAAAATTCTGCACAGTCGCCATTCTGACATGTATCGCTGTGAAAAAATAATTTTGTATAGTCAATTACGTGTATAATAAAACCCTTATTTTGTAATTCCGATTCATTTGATGGTTGCGCTGAAAAAAAATCACAAAATATGCCCTTTTTGGCCTCTAGACTGGCCTAAGGCCTTAATAAAGTTAGGGAAAACTAAGATGTGCCCGATCAGAGCCCGAACTCAATTTCTGCACGGGAACTCGTCTATGAACAATAACTGCTGTTCAATATACAAAAAACGAACATGCCAATGCTTCAAACTTTTCGTATTTGAATTTTCCATGTCCTTTTTCAAAGTTTCCGCTCGGCTTGGAACAAAGGGCTGGGAAGCTTCAGATTCATTGACCCTTTAGTCTTGGGTGTAAAGAGAAAATGCGTGTGTTTTTTTTACAAACACAATTGTACATATATACTCGGTTGGTGTTTTGCAAAAGAATATACTGAGAGAGGATTATACGTCACGTATATACGGTCGACGGCTTTTACGAAGTCGATGCCAAAACCTCTTTTATCACCGTACACACCAAATGATGGCAATTTACCACTTGTAAGGACACGTGACCGAACGAGGGAGAGAGAAAAAGAGAGAACACTCGTGCCTATAATAGTTTATGGATTGTACGTGCACGCCCTCTCACACGGGGCTCGTTCCACTGATTCTGGTGTTACACGATGAGAGAGAGAGAGAGAGAGAGAGAGAGAGAGAGAGAGAGAGAGAGAGAGAGAGAGAGAGAGAGAGAGAGAGAGAGAGAGAGAGAGAGAGAGAGAGAGAGAGAGAGAGAGAGAGAGAGAGAGAGAGAGAGAGAGAGAGAGAGAGAGAGAGAGAGAGAGAGAGAGAGAGAAGAGAGAGAGAGAGAGAGAGAGAGAGAGAAAGAGAGAGAGAGAGAGAGAGAGAGAAAGAGAGAGAGAGAGAGAGAGAGAGAGAGAGAGAGAGCTTCCTTCGAGCCCGCACTGGACGCGACCCTAATGCCACAGGACCCTGCAACCCCCCCTGTAGAGCGAGAAACATGTGGGGTGCGTTGACACGGTATTAATGACGTCTGTATTGCTCGGGGTTTCTTTCAGTGCCACCAGAAAATCGTAAACGACCGAAAGACCGACTACCAGCTCATACCACGATAGGCCCATGTCTGTGTATCGGGGTATCGAAGTAATGGGGAATCCAGATAGAAAAAAGTGTGAACTGATTTTTACTGGAATGCATTTTTTTTTTTTGGGGAAAAATTTATATGCGATGGGAAAAGAAATATGTAGTGATGGAGAGATTTCGATAGAGGCATTTTATGACTATTCCTCGTTATGGCTTCGAGAATGTGCGAAAATGTGAAAGAAGTATAATTTTTCCCATGACTCATGTCCAGGTGTTTTTCGTAAAATTCTTAAGGTAGTAGTCTCGTCACAGTCACGTTGAAAAGTTTATTCTCCGCTCAATCGATGAAAGCTTCGAAATATTGCGAAATATTCTTATAATGTAGGTTGTACATCTTATCGGAATGTAAAAACTTATGAAGTAATGATGAAAATGCCTAATATAATGTTTACCTAACCCTCACTTTTGTATCAGACTATCCATTCCGGCTACTAATACGTAGATACTCCGCGTATACAGATATGCACACACTACCGTAATCTAGTTCTAGTCTGCTCCAGTCCCTTCGTGGCGCTAGCTTTGCCAAACATTGCTTAGTTTAAATCGCTATATCTCTGAAACTAGACGATCAAAATTCATGATTTTTTTTACCTACTTCGTCATATGTTCCTCTGCAATTGAGAATTAAAAAAAAATCTTTAGAAAAGTTGCGAAGTTATTGCCTGAAATGTGATATTTTGTATGGCTCCCCATAAGAATACGTGTAAAACTATGAAATCTTTGATTGCCAATATCTCGAAAACGGAACGGTGAATGCTTTTGAAATTTTGCAGGTAATCATTCAATAGTATCCTGAATGAGTCCTCAAAATTAAAAAAAAATCTATAGAACAACGCTTTGGCGAGACTGGTACCGTAAGTTTCGTTTTATGGAAAGTTCCGTCTTTCTTATTTTTCGTGTTCTCTTCGTATACCCTTGCGGATCCTTAAAATTCCTGCACTTTTACCCCACACTAGCCACTATCTCCAGTTCCTTCGAGACTCCACGGTATGTTGCCCACAGCAACTCGTTTCCCACTTCACTGCCGTATCGCATTCGCACGAGGAAACTATGGTGTTGAGGTTTGCATGGTTGGAATGCGACGAAAATTCTTCTTTATTTTTCATTTATTTATTTTTATCGATATCTGAATTCTTCTTCAACAGTTTTGGGTTATGGGTTCGTAATAAGGATCTTCCTAATAAGGATATAGGGTAGGGAGGCGCACGTTGAGCAGTCGGGTAAGTTGGGCAGTCGAAATATCTGGAAAACTAAACACCGTACGCGGGTGCATCAAATGGCGGAAAGAGAGGTATGGGGGAGGGGAACATATCACGCCATCGCCCGTTGTCATGCGGTAAACGAGACGACAATACGAGACGTTTCATTATTTTTGCACCCAAATGTAAAAAAAAACGTGATTGAAAGATTTTCTTCTACCATTGTGTGAAAAAAATATTTCAAATTTCATTGCAATTAATGTTAATGTTTCAAAACCTAACTAATTAACAAGCAACTGTTGGTTTATTACTGCATTGTACCAAATCATGTTGCATACGTCTGATTTTTTAATGCAATTCTTACTTTGCCCAACTTACCTCATTCTCATGCTTAACTTACCCCACTATCGGGGCAGGTTGAGCAAATATGGCCTCAGTCATTTGAGAGCGATTATCTGTGAAACAATAAGGATAACAGAATTTTCGTCTACAGACTTTTTCCCAGATAAGTTTCCTATTGACCAAAGTAGGTTTCATTGTTATACGGCAGACTGTTAAGGAATTACAGGGCGATAATTCCAAACTTGCTCAACATGCCCCTCCCTTCCCTACGAAAAAAATCGAATTTCGCCGCATTTCAACGATGCAACCTTCAAAGCCACGGGAAACCACCCTGTGGCATTACAAGTAAGTCGCAAGTCGCGGTTGAGTGGGCAGCCATCCGAGTATTGGGCCAAGCCAACGTTGCTCGATACGGAAGATCTTCCACCTTTCCATTCCCCAACAGGGAAATGTTCCAACAGAAAAAATCCTTCCAAAGTGTTTCCCCAATAGCTACCTAACTACACTTTCGTTTCCCCATCCACCTGGACGTTTCCTCTCGATTTATAGCCACGATTCTCGGCTACATAAATTCTAAAGGAAACTATGCACCGCTGTACAACGTCGCGTTGTGTCGAAATACGAGAAACTCAAGCATAAAAAGAAAACTGTGTGGATGTATATATGCTCTACCGCGTCTTTCGCCGGAATGAATAATGTTACGTGCTCCGTCTGTCGTATATTACACATACGCGAAACCTTAAGAAACGCACCGTACGAATTTCTGCAGTATAGCATATTTTCGCTCGAAGCTACCGGCGCTGGATCGTGCATTTTTGCCTCATCAGTCGCGCGGTAGCTAAAGATATATCATATATATATATTTATATGTAAATGCGCGAAGAGCGATGTTCAACCGATGTGACTATCAATCTGATGGTGACTGTCAGATGGAAGGAGACCACATGAAAATGGGCCTAACTTGTGTAGGTCAAGTAAATAAATATATACATACAAAAAAGGTGATTTTGAAGACATTAGTCGCCAAGGACTTCCCTCATAGCAGCCTATTGTCCCCATACTCACCATCAAGTAAACCCTAAAATCTTTGGAATCACCTTTCGATAAATGTACGCCAAGTTATATAAAGATTATTTCAAGGACCGTTCTATCCCCAAAATCAACGAATGATTCACATAAAATTGAAGACCCACCGACAAAACAGCCCGATGTGCTGATAGCCAACATTACGTAGATATAACGGATGTTTTTGCCTGCTGGATGTATACTCGTATATATATATATATATATATATATATATATATAAAGATTGCCGCCAAGTTATACCCATTACTACTTCGTAAATTCTTTAATGCCCTCATTAATTTAAACAGTGGAAAAAATATATATATACTTATAAATAAATAGATGGGATGAGCAAATAAGAAAATGCTCCCGGACTACCGCGGCATTCCACTGGAGAGTTCTTCCGACGTTGTCATTTACGCATACCTATTTGTATACCCAGGTACTTAAGAACACGGGCCGACCAGAAAAATCCCCACGGAGATTGGAACTCGAATCGCGAAACGAAGAATTGCATACTTCGGGTCCGATGATAGAACCAGAAAGATAAAAGATCTCTTTGGGACTAAGAGTCTCTGTGGCCGTGAGACGCCATGGCTGATACGCATGTGTCTATTTTTTTCTTAAGTTTTTTTTTTACACGCCTACTAAATATATGAAATAATTTTTATTTTTTACAAATGCATGATAGTTTTATAAACAAATAATAATAAAAAAAAAACGAATTAGGAGAATTTAAAAATGGCGAAGATATAAGTCGTCCAGTAGTACCCACTTTAAGAAATCCTGGCCGATGATGGTATTTTTCTCTCTGCAAAGCATTGTCTGAAGAATTTTTAAAAAATCCTGTAAAGGCAGATAATAGCTAAAGTGTAGCATAGGGGAAAAAAATTAAAAATCGTAGTAATGGCAGGTGTTCGAAAAAAACACCGATTTTTACCAAAATTTTGAGTTTTGAAAATTGATAAAAATGAATGCAGGATCCTATAAAAAAAAAGTCCTATGGTATATCCTAGATAATGTTAGGAAGAATAAGTGGTATAAATTTCATCAAAATCGGTTGAGTAAATCTCGTGATATTTCGTCCACCAGTTTGAAAAGAGGGTCCTAGACGATTAATGTCACCGTCATTAAAAAAAAATTATTTATTTTTCTATTAATTGTTTCATAAAATATAATTACTTTGTGAAAAATACAAATTATGTAATATATTTAATATTCGCGTCAAAATTATTGGGAAAATTTGAATCGAGGCAATTTGCGTTTTACATCAGAATTCAACCTACCGAGGACTTGGAAGAATTCATCGTCCGACGAACGGCAATCAGGGATGTCAGGTTGAAATTGAAACAAAATACATAGAAATGATTGGATCGTAACTTTAATGGATGCGACGAGACTCCGAGAGCCACGTGGTCGTTTCCATTTTTATATTTTGGTTATTCTACACGAGCGTTAAATAATTAATTATCTTCGGAGTATCGAAGTGTCGCGGTGACTGGACGTTGTGATAAGGGATGTCTCAACAGCTGGTATGGTTACACGTCTCAATGGATTGTAGAGCAGCGAAGGTTCGCTTTTTTTGTCGACTTGTTAGCACAACGCTCGATAGTTCGGTCGCTAACTTCGTGTATACCTCGATGTTTGCATTGCAAGAGAAAGGTGAGCGAGGGCTCGATTGACATGAGAAGCTCGCACTTGTGTCTGTCAGTTGAAGTCTCCCTTTCTTGTTTTTCAGACTGACGTACACTGGATAATCGAGCATCGGTCTCGCCACCCTATGCCTGTTTGTTCAACAATTTCGTTCACAATGAATCCTATCTGTGGATATAAGTGACGGAAGAGTCCCGTACGTCAAATATTATGGCTCGTCGAATAAAAATATACCACGTGCGCAAAATAATGTCGCCATCCACTTAATGCCTAGTTTTATTTCTATTATTCAAATATATATTTCCTGAGTAGCAATGTTATTATTAATAATTACGATAGAAAATAAATACACTTTTTATCTATGAATAATAAAACAGTGTCCCGGACGTTTTTTAAAAACCACTTGGACTCCTTTGCCCAAAGATCTCAGGACTTCTATAAAAGAGTGATAATAAAGCACGTGGAGAGATGGCAGAAAGTCATTTAACAAAATGGAACATATTTAGTTCAATAAAATCCCATTTTTTGGTAAATATTTTGCGTTTGGAATTTACTCGATTTTCGATACGGAATTATGTACAGACCCCATACAAAGGGATACATGTCTATAGAATTAATATATGATAATTATTGCGACAGAAAATATAATGATTTCTTATCGTAAGAATTATCGTGTATTTTTTTCAGCCTCGAGAATATCGTTAAAAATCGGTGAGGCTCTTATTGATAATCTTGGATGGGTTATTTAAATAAAAATGTACATACTCGATAAATCTTGTATCAATGATTTTCTATCAATTTCCATAAACGATGGAATAACACGAGGATCTCCTTATCGCCGAACAATTTGTTAAGTACTTTTTTAATCACTGCCCGATATTCGATCTGCCTGACAAACTCGCGAAACGAAATATCAAGAAGACAGATCGATCTGACGACAGGAAAAAATAAAATAAATAAAAAATCGCGATCCTCGACACCGAAGAGGGTAACTCGATATCTGATTATGACGGGGGTCCTCTCTCGTGTACGGGCATGCCGACCCGTATCATATTTCGCTAATTGGCCTCGAACCGACGTGATAATTGTTTTCGCGCGACAGTGGGAGATAATATAAATACATTTTATTGACACTTACTAATCTCGTGACTTATTGCACAACTCGAGCTGTCCCGCTGACCTCAAGATATTTTTCGTTCGATTTGCCAAAGATTCGACACCTCTTCAAATACCAAAATGACTGGATCAGTATTCTTGAATTAAATGTACTAATGATCAATCTCAATATTGATCAATGCCTTCATGATACAATATATTATATGTGCTGCTTACGTAAATATTAGAATAATTATTTTGGCAATTAAACATTATTATGATAAACGTTATACTGATAATTAACAACTATTATTGGAGGAATTATTTCGATAGTTTGGAATAATTATTTCGGTTGTTTGTAATGCCTATCACAATTGTTATTCATATTACACTAATAATTGGGAAAATCATTTGAATTGCTTAGAATAATTGTTAGAACAATTATCTGAACCATTATTCTCATACATTTTTTGAAAATTGGTAAAATAATTAGTTAGATAATTTATATTATTGGGTCTATGCATAATTCCGTAGCCAAAATCAAGTAAATTTCAAGCGCAAAATATTTACCAAAATAAGCGATTTTAATCAACAAAATATATTCCGTTCTGTTCAATTACTTTCTGCCATCTCTCCACGAGCTTCATTATCACTCTTTCATAGAAGTCCTGAGGTTTTTGGGCAAATAAGTCATCCAAGTATTTTTTTAAGGCGTCTCGGGTACTGAATGTTTTATTGTTCAGTTTGTTCTGTAGCGTCCGAAACAAGTGATAGTCTGAAGGTGCAAAATATATCATGGCGAAGCGACGGCAACCCCATCTGTCAGTTAACGGCGGCAACTCGAGGTCGTTCTTCTCATGACAGTCAACATATGATTCGTATACAAATTACTGCACGTTGTGGATTATATTTTTATTTAATGCAATAGGAAAGTGTTAAAATGCAATTACGTGCCACACTGTTATCAAGTGTGGCTTCCAGAATATTTATGGAGTTTTATTTCGATGAAAATTTCTATCTAATGGTAAGTATATACACGGAACATGAAATATCCTGTCAAATTCGTTGTAATTTTTACTACATATTTATTTTTAGGATTATCATATTACTAATAACACGATGATCAATTGATTACACCGGATTAGGGCATAAACTATTTCAATGCCACCACCTTCAGGAGGTCGTCGAAATCCATCATACAGCTAGTGGAGAACGAATTTTCCATAGGAAAGTAATACCATAGACGAGAGTGAATAATCCACCGTACGTCGTAAAAGTAGTGGTATGCATTAATTATGAGATCAATTAATAGTTGAATAATAATGTAAAAAAATATTTTTTCAGCAACTTTTCAGCTATATCTACAAAACAGAAATGGAAAATGAAGATGTATCTCCGTATCATAGAAATATGAATATCGAAGAAATAAGAAATTTTTTTCACCCAACACAACAATACCTCGTACCACCCATTTTTTTTTGTTTCCCAGAGCACTTTTTAACGAAATGAATACGTGAACCGCACAGCTGACCGCAGTCAAACGTCCACGCGCTGTATGAATCTGCCACCAAGCCACGCCACAAGAGATATCCAAGGGGCGTATATGGTGGATGCACCAAAACATCTCACCCAAGCTGCAATAACTTTTGCCGGGTCACCACAGAAACGTGTGGTCTAGCGTTGTCTTGGTAGAACACAAGGCTCTTCCTCTTTGCTGATACTGGCCGCTTCGGATCGATTGATCGCTTTAATTCGCCTAGTCCGAGAAGTGCTTAGTGGAATTAATCATTTCATGGGGTGGCAGCAGCTCATAATAGACGATTCCTTCCCAATCCCACCAGATAAAGAGCATTACCTTCTTCGGGTGTAATCGAGCCTTCACTATCTTTTTCGACTGCCATTCTTGTAGACAATCCACTTTTTATCGTCAGTAATCATTCGCTTTAAATTATTCTCCGCTCAATCGATAAAAAGTACATCTCATCGGGATGTAAGAATTTATAAAGTAATGATGAAAACGCCTAATATAATGTTTACCTAACCCTCACTTTTGTATCAGGCTATCCATTCCGGCTACTAATACGTAAATACTCTGCGAATACGGATACGCACACACTACTGTAATCTAGTTCTAGTCTGCTCCAGTCGCTTCGTGGTGCTAGCGTCGCTATAGACGTTGCTTAATTTAAATCGCTATATCTCTGAAACTAGACGGTCAAAATTCATGATTTTTTTTATCCACTTCGTCATATGATCCTTTGTAATTGAGAATTTTTTTTTTATCTGTCGAAAAATTTCTAAGTTAATACGTGAAATTTTCCATTACTCATAAGAACACGTGTAAAGCTGTGCGATCTTTGAATGCCAAAATCTCGAATACACAACGGTGAATCCTTTTTAAGTTTTGCAGGTAATCACTCAATAGTGTCCTGAATGGGTCCTCAAAATAAAAATAAAAATCAATAGAAAAACGGCTTGGCGAGACTACTACCTTAAGAATGCTTCGTTTTTATGGCGTTTGAGCAGCAAATCGCAAGCTGAAATTCAGTCCATTCATTTTCACTCAGTTCGTGATGGCACCCTAACATCAAGCTTGTTTACTATCATATTACTATGATTGGTCAATGTTCAGGTTATGTCCTATTTTTGTAGTCGTCACTTCCGGTCGGAGTCGATTAGAGCCTTGACTTTATCGGCATCACTAGTAACTGGCCCACCGGAGTGAGGAGCATCTTGGAGATTGAAATCTCCACAAGGAAATTTCGTAAACGACTTTCGATACACACTTTCGCTTACGGCATTCTTTCCGTACACGGCGCATAGTTTTTTTTTTAAATGGATCGAAAATACACCTTTTTCCTTCCATGCTCAAAATACAATTAAACTTTCTATACGTGCCGGATCTCGATTGATACTTTTATAAAGTGACGGCAACAAGTTTCAGTCTTCACTTAATATACGACGCTTCATATGGTTGACGCATCTGCGAATGGAGAAACTGCGAATGACATCTCTCGAAATTTCGCTACGTAATTATGCATAGACCCAATACGTATAAGATAATTCAGGACAGGCTCAACAATAAAAAAATTAGATCATTCGGAACAATGATTCTTCATCGATAACATTAGGAATAATTTTTCAATCATTGATATCTTCCGGACAACAAATCCAATGTTTTTTGTTTTCCACATATCCACGGTTGCAGATTACAATTGAGTAATCTGCAACCGTGGATATGTTTAATCCCGATACGTATCATTTATTCCGTACAATTCGCATTTACCTTGTACGTCGGTAGACAGGAGTTGAATTCTCTCCTCTCGTCGCTTTTCTTTTACCTCTCGATTCGCTTCGAGGCCTTGAAATATACATAACTCAGGGAAAGGTTTCGTACAGATTCATCGAAGATTCGGGGGATTGGGCTCTCCGTACGAAATTGGCAAATGTCTTTTGCCTTATTAAAATAGTTTGTCGTCTGGGGGCACGATTGGGTCGTCGCTTCTCAAGTCATTCTCTCTCCCTCTCTATCTCTTTCCTTCCGTCGTTTTTTGTCTCTGTGGACCAAAAATCTTTCTCCTTCGAAGCAAATTCTGGGGCTCCTTTTCTTGGATCTAGATGCAGTGGCAAATGTCCCTCTGTCTCCTCGTTATTCGTAAAATAGAGAGGGAAAGAACGAAAGAGAGAGAAAGAAAGAGAGAGAGAGAGAGAGAGAGAGAGAGGGAGAGAGAGAGGGAGAGAGAGAGAGAGAAAGAGAGAGAGAGAGAGAGCGGGCCAATTTAGACATACCACCGAAAATCGATCCGCACAAGTTCGCGCTCTCTACGAGAACGGTCATTCGAAATCGCACCTGCGCCTCCGTCCACCAACAAATTGGTGAAATAAATTCAATTTTGGCCATCACGATCTTTCTTTTTCTCTTTCCCTTCGTCCACACTGTAAGTTGCTGCCGTTTGTGGTCCTGACACGAGACACGTAAACACACACATACACACACTTGTACGTTTCTTTCGCCATCCAGTGCGACCGTCGGAACTTCGATAACGTCGATCAATATATTAGCAGCCTTTTTTTTCGTTCACGGGGCTCGTGGAGAGACGAGGTCCGCAGATAAGGGCGAGGTAAAACTTGAAAGTCTCTGGTACACACGTACCGGGAATGGAATTCACGGGATGGGATCGGTAAGGAAAGGATATTTTTTAAAAGAATTTTTTTAGACCCAGACTGGAGGAGCATAGTTATTTATTTTCTAGGAAAAAGAGTGGAGCATTTTTATTAACAGTTTATTGAATTTATTGATAATGATAGATAGAGTTTGTTGCGGAATATTTACTTCATGACCCATACGAATGTTGCCGACATCCATTCTTCCTGGGTCGCGGGAGGGGGGCCAGGAAACTGTGGAAAAACCCGTGTCGATACAGGCGGTTGCCCCCCCCCCCCCCCCCCGCAGAAAGCCCGGTGACCCTCACCGCCCCAAGAAAAAAATCGCTATAGGAATAATTGAAGTCAAATGATCGATTAATTTTATTTAAGTTTCTTATTTAAGAAATAATTTAATAAAACTTGAACCATTTCCTTGAACATTTTTTTATTTAAGGAAGAATTTAATGAAACTTGAACCATTTCCTTGAACAGTTTTTTTATTTAAGAAAGAATTTAATAAAACTTGAACCACTTCCTTCGTCGTAATTTTGTTATTTGTATAAAAAGCTACTATTTCATTACGTAAATTAAATAGATATTCAAATTTCGTAATCAAGTTAACTGTGGACAAAAGTAATACATTAGATTTGTTGGCCGATACACAACCGGAAGAATACTGAAAGATCAACATTTACTACCAAGTAGCAAGTAATATAATTGTAAATCTAAAGCGCTGATTTGAGAATCTGTCGTTAGCTCATGCAGTTGATGCATTTTTTTTAATTGAACATAAATAACAGAGAGCATTTCATGAATAATTATATAAAAATCTTAATAATTGATACGTCGGCCTTAAAAGCTGAAGCGATGGTCATGAAAAAGACTTCGATTTAAAAATCACGAAATAAATACTGAAAATTTAAGAAAGCATATTAAAAAGGAGTACTGCCCTAACTTACATAAACTTTTTCAATCAACAATAGTACTCTCTATTAGGAGGCGGATAAAAATGTGGCTTCGAAGCACAATGCTACAGAAACGATTCTTTCATATGTCACTGCTATACATGAAGAATGACATTAAAAAAAAAACATTCGAACTGAAAAAGAGTTTAGCCGATTTGCAGGAAAAATAAAAACACTAGGATATCAATCGAATACCTACTGAAAGTAAAGTTGAGAGACTGGTAACCGGATTAAAGAATTATGAAGAATTAGTTGATTATATTTTTAAGCTATTGCAAGAGTTTGATATGAATGTTAACATGATCGTGTAATTGAAGCAAGTTTCATATTTCATGTGTGCACGGAGAGAATTAAAAAGTAATTTTTGTCGTGAATTTCACGGTAAAAATTACCGTGATATATTTCAATGTGGTGACAAGTGAGAAAAGCATAATAATTCGTATGCGACAAGTTTTTTTTAACTCACGTTACAGAAAATTTCAAATACGTTGCTAAAATTTCACTATACAAGAAGGGTAGCGCGCACGATAATTTTTACCGAGAGCATAATACATTTTCCTATAACACTCATTAAATTTTATAATAAATCTTAAAATAACTGTTATAAAGACGATACTTTTTTATAGACATTTTTGAAAGGCATAAAATAATAAAATGCACAGTAAAATTTCGCGGATATTATATATTTTTTAAATTCAAGTTTTGCGTATTTTGTTACACATGAAAATTTACTAGAAAATCTGGTAAAATTTTCTATCTGAAGAAGAAATTTTATTTTATTTTCGTGAAAATCTGTGTTTTACTCAGTAATAATAAGCGAAGTTTCAGGGTTGTCATCTGGTTACCGTTACTGCACGGTAATTTTTAACATTTAATTCTCTCCGTGTGTGACGGGATTATCGACTATTATGTAAATTTCAATTTAAAAAAAGTTGATTATGAACAAAAACCAGTTCTTGTCAGGCCGCCCACTTGCCGTAGAAAAAAATATTGTCTACCCCAATGTACGAGCGGCTAAGCTGTCACCCACCGAGGAGTGGCCCAGGCTAACACTGCTTGCCATTGAAGAACACCGAAGTCCCAAAACGACTACTGTCGGTTCATCATTCATCTTATCATTTTGAATCTGTTCCTAAAATTATTCCACCACACGGTTAGTTTGAAATCCTGCATAAAGTTGATTTTGTTTTACATTTGCTATTCATCTTGCTCACTTAGGGATTGCTGAATATGTCAAGTGTAAATTGCGTGAAGAAACGATACTGGTGAAAAAAAAAAAAACACGTGACATTCGTTCGCAAAAGGAGCAGTGACAGTGGTGGATCCAAAGAGAAAATTGTACGAAAGCATCATGGTTTATGATACCGGAAGACATCCATGGAAGTACGGTGCTTTTCAAATTGGCGTAACGATTATCGACGCCAAGCATCTTCCGCAGAACGGCAATCCAATGATAATTGTCAAAGTGGGAAATCATAAGAAAAAAACCAGCGTTCGCGAGAGAACGGACTGTCCTTATTACAACGAGGTTAGTCCTCGCAACCTTCTGAACTTTTGCAATACGAGAAAGGAATATTGGATTATCTTTTGTTTTAAATAATTTTATGCTATTCGCAGTATTTTGTGTTCAATGTTACGTGCCAATTTGAGGAATTGATGAGGACGAGGATATCGATATCCGCTTATCTACGAAACCGAATGCGACAGCTCAAATTTCACGGCGGAATATATTTCGAAGCTGGAACTGTTTGGGATCAGCCAAGTAGAGATTTTTTTTTTCATCATTAATGCAACTATATATTTTCTCTCCGAGCGTTTAAATTTCGATTGAACGAAACTGGACATATCGCCATCTAACGATCAAAATGAAGCACCGCGTATGCAGTAAAACGCTACTTTATCGTAAGCAAATGTTGTAAAGAATGTTATTATCGACTGATGGTAATGCTGCCGGTAACGCACTGACCGTCGATAAGATACCATTTGTCGGTAAGCCAGATGAAAGTTTCTACTTTTCCCTCGCTCGTTAAGAAGGTTTTTACTCGTTGATGCTGTATTTCAGGGGATGTGCACACGCTACCACTACGGAATTTCGTCACAAAACCAAACTTATGAACGAAAGTTCTGTGTTCATGCGTGTTTTTTAATATGTGGACTTTCAACATTTTAATTACTATGCAACAATATAAAGATTTACCCCTTTTTTGTTCTTATTTTCTATTCCCGTCCAATGACGGCATATAAAAAATAGATTAAGGTGTTTTTAAGCAATATCTGTTTTCAGATCACGAATATTACCACAAATGGGCGATGCTGATGAATCCTAAGGATCAATCTGGAGGACCGAAAGGATACGTAAAGTGCAATGTTACGATAGCTGCGAAAGGAGAAAAATTGAAGGCACATCCGGAAACCGACGGTGACGAAGACATAGAAGGGTTGGTTTATATTATTACATTATTATATCAGAAGTAGGATACATAGAATTATATCGCTAAATTAGGGGTTTATATTATTATATTTTATATATCATATTTAAAGTTGCTATAATATGTTTAACAAATTCTCATTACATTGGCAACGAAAGTGTATACATAGAAAAATATTAAATTTCATTCTATTTCCAATACCGCGAACTAAAGTATCACTTTACCTTGCCAAATTTGAATAGGGCCAGATAAAAATTGTTTAGCAATTCGAAAAATCTTATTCAACATTAGTTTACTAAAATATTTTGCAATCAATAAGCCTACTTATTTATAATTCATTAAAAATTTCGATAATATTTAAAAAATGATTAAATAATACTTTAAGGTGAAAATACATGATATAAGTTACGAGTGGTTTTATTTTTATTTAAAAAGGCACCAGTATTCTTTATATCAACAATTCTTAAAGACTTTACCAAGCCATTTTTTGAAACTGTTCTTTTTTGAGCGCAATTGAATTAGCATCTTTTTCGTGAAGACTTAAAAATAAATGCGATGTAACTCAAGCTTAACATACACCTTTCTATTTATAAATGGACTTCTTATCTCGCGTATTCGTGCGAAACGTTGGCATTATCTTAAAGAGGCGATCGCCCGAACACCGTACTTTCAGAAATTTATTGCTTCCTATCGTGGATGCGAGCATTACGACAAGGCAACGAGCACGATACGTGTTCTCGGTTTATCGAGTCGACGGCTTACCAACAGTCGAGAAGAGTATCGCTTGCACAAGTAATTCGAGTTACGTGAAACCCTTCGTCGAGATATCGTTCGCCGGTATGAAGGTAAATTCACATTTTCTTGTCTTTTCCATACGGGAAACGGAAATAGCCGCAAGCCCAGAGATTGCCAATGTGTCTTCCGAATTTGGCGTACCAATAAAATCGTACCAAAGAGGAAGATTCTTCTGATTTTTTACCTTGCCATAGGGGGGGCTTGAGAGATCAATTTACTGATGGATTTTAAGGGTCACTACCAGTCAACCTGGACGAAAGTGAATTTCGACAATTTTTTGTAGATAGTCAGTCGATGGAATAAAAATTCCGTTTAGTACACTCTATTCTTCATATCTTCAAGTATCTTGACGAATTTTTTTACAAGATTTTGTAACAAAATGGCGCCACTGAAGCTGAATGAAGCTAGCCATCTTTGTCTGATGGTATCCTGCGGCCAACAAAAGTTTTCGTCCAGTTTTTTAGCTCCAGATGAAATTTGCCTTCGAAGTACGCAAGGAAATCGGAAAATATCGATTTTTCATGAAATACTGCATGTTTGAGAGATAAAATCGTTTTCAGTAAAAATAATTGCCAGAAATAATTTTATTCGGACAGTTTTTAATATGTCAATAATCCCTATGCTCTTCTATGTAAAATGTTGGTAGAAGGTTGACCCTTCGCGATCACACGTTTTAGCTATAACACGCTGGTCACAGGGGGGTCGCAATGACCCCAGCTATGTTTAAACGGTTGCCGCGTTGACTGTATCGTTCCGAATGACTCATAAAAATTCAGGGTATTAGTTTGAATATTCTACAGTGTGAAATTCTCTGTATTATATTTTACTCGAATTTTAAAATGGCGTAAAAAAAATCAGCAGATTTCAATTTTTTTTAATTTGCTGATTTTGCCAAATGACTTTAGCAATTTTCAATTTTTTTTTCATAAAATTTTAGAGTGATACTTTTGAGATATGATAGTTCAAGGAAAAAAATAGCTCCATAGTGGGCGTTTCGAAAAAGGTATTTATTCTTATATCTGAACAGCCATTTCGGAGTGAAATAAAGAACAATAATCATGAAAAATGAGCAATTTATTATAAAAAGTGGCCGCCAAGAACTAATAGTAATTTTGGATCAATGTTGCGCTTGGGGCCATTTCGATCCCGAGTGACCACGGAGGGTTAAAAAAAAGGTTCAAGTCGAAGATGGCTCGCTTCACCCAACTTCCGTACGATCATTTTCTTACAAAATCTTCTGAAAAAATGTGTACAGATACTCGAAGGTATGTAAAATTAACGCCACTAAACAAAATTTTCTCCGGGCTTTAGACTGGTGTCTCCCTTAATGGATATTAACTTTTATTCAGAAGTAGACAAGATCGAGGAAAGATCAATTTGATCAAAAACAGTACTTATTCGCCTAGCAACGTCAATTCCCAAGATATCCATTTTTCAACTTACCATTATTTTACATCGAATTTGACAGCTCGATGGTTTCGTTAGTTTGAGAAAGGACAATTCCAAGGCACTCCCGTTGCAGGAGCTGTCAAAACCTAGACAGCCTCGATCTCGTGCAACACTCGAAATTCTTTCGAAGCATCTCAGATACGTTTTCCTCTATAACTTTATTTTTGTCCTTCGCCTTTATTTTTTTGTACCTCGTCCTCAGGCTCTATAAATATACGACGCGGAGGGGTAATTACATTTAATGATCGATACTCTATTGCTCGGCCATGTCTATACGTAGTATAGATGTACATACGTTTTATTGTAGCGCGCTCCTCGTTTACCTGTAAGCCTGCTCGCTCGATAGACTTGGGCTACTCCAAATGCCAGACCTCGTTGCCAACGGTATCGATCACTCCTTAATGTACCAACTGACTTCGGTCTTTGTCTTTTTCCTCATCAACGTTTTTTCCCAAATTGGTCAGAATTGATTGGAACAGCCATTGAAGGGAGAGATCGATCGCCTGCTCTGTGCAAGTCACAGCAAATTAAACCGGGAGGGTTGATACTTTTATTGTATTTTTTTTTGTATTAGGTGTACAAATAAATTCTCGGGCTGAGAATAAAAACAGCTGTATTAAATATTTGAACGAAAAATATTTCCCTCCAGGTCTGGTGTCATACCAACTTAGTAGACTATTTTTCTGGACCAACAGCTTAACATAACCTCAAAATATACATCGTGAGCAGACTAAGCAAAATGAGTTGCAATAACATGCATATTAGGCACTATATGAAAAAAAATTGAAAAAAAATACTTCCGAGGCTAAGGCGATGATGCGTCAGGCATGAGGTACGATACTGATGGATACGGCATCTTCTCCTCCATTATATTAGGTATTTTCATTATTACTCTATAAGTTTTTACATGCCGGTAAGACATACAACCTACATTATAAGGATATTTCGTAATATTTCGAAGCTTTCATCGATTGAGCGGAGAATAAACTTTTCAACGTGACTGTGACGAGACTACTACCTTAAGTAAATAAATAACCATTTTCATGAAAAACGCCCGAGAACTTATTTGCACACCTAAAACAAGGTTTTTTTTTCATACAATGGCCATTCTTATGCGTTTCCTTGTACAATCACTTTCACTTCTACGCCACACTAGGCAGTTCAATATATTCCGCGGAAGACCCCCACTGTGGAGCAATCTCGCTAGGGCACAGGGAAACTGTGAAAAAATCGGCATAGCGGCATAGAGGCTAAGCGGTCACCCATTCGAGTATCGGCCCAGACGAAGGCCGCCGGACCCAGACGTCGCGGCCACTATTGACCAATTTCTTTTTTACAATTAAACTGGACACTAATCTTATTCGTAATTTTCGACGACTAGTTCTCAAGGTGCAAGATATAAGTACATATTTTCTGCACGATGCAGGGATCGACCAGTGTGCAGACGACATCGACAACTGCGGCTCAATTCAACGAGAGAATAGTATTCAAGGAAATGTTTCCGCCCTTATCGCCTCGTGTTAGAATCGCCGTGAAGGGGACAGTTCACGGGACCCTCTGCTGTTCCGGCTCTTGTGGCAACTTCCCATTGGCGAGCCACACTTTGAACTTGATGAAACTTTCAAACTCCGGTGAATACGGTTAGTCCTTCGAGTTTCCAGTTGTTCGACAAAGTTGTGCCAATTTGTGAATACAATCGAGGAAAGAAAAGTGAGGGAAAAAAGAAAAAGTATGAAGACACGTCATGGGTTCCCTCGATTCCATTTCCCTTCGATTATCGACGATACCCATCACTTTTACGCAGACTAACGAGACATTTTGTTTCATCCCTCGGGCAGGATTTCTTCCTACGTACGGACCATCATTCATTCATCTCTATGGGAAACCTCACGGCGAGAAGTGCTGCGGCTGTCGTTGCGTGGGAAAATGTTCAACGATGCGACCTATTTACCGTGGCAGAGTGCTCATTTCTCTCAAGACGGAAATTGATGATCCAGGTGGATCTCCCGGTAGCGGAGTTGAGACGGAACCCGCCGCGCCTATTATCGAGGTAAAGAGTAATAAATTACATACCCTGTTATTTAGACAACACATCGTTTTTTCGTTTTGTTTTCTAAATGTCAAATTATTGCATACTTGGTCCCAATCATTACTCGCGTTGGGAATTGCGCTTCATCGATCAACGAGCCTTCATTCAAATAGCCCTTTTCTCCACTTTACGATCGATCATTATAAACGAGGTGTACTGTAAGAACGATATATTGAGCGAATGTATGTAAACTGTTTTTTTTTACTATTTCTAATGACCGTGCAAAAATTTGTTGGTTAATTTCCAGATCCTATCACATCCATATAGGGATTTGATAGAGACGCCGCACGTAGGGAGTCCACATTGGAATCTAAGTCGATACCGCGCTATTTCTGCATGGGTGTGTCTTCGTATGATCTTGCATTCACGAGTGCAACGCTTTCATTTTTAACCCTGGAGCTCATGACTTATTTTGTGTACCTTCAAACGCATGACTGGGGTCTATATGTACCCCACGCTTTACTTGATAATAAAACCGGTCCTACGGGATAAATGGACTTTGTCATACATGAATTGCTTCGTTTTCTCATAAGGAAGAGAATGGTGTGCAAAACATTCGATTAAATTAGCATTTAGTTAGTAAAAAGTCCATTTAAAGATTGAAAAACGGAAAAAAATCAGCGAAAGCCTCATTTTTTTAACAAAAATTGGAGTGCGAACGAACCTCAGTCAAGAATTCTAGAGTTAAGTCATTCTTCAGCGAAGATTAGTGATTCTTGATGCACTGCTGTATAGCGTTTGTCGCTGGGCACAGGGAAACTGCGGAAACCCGGCGTCGATACACTGCCGGCTAGATTTTCACTGAGTTTTAGTTGTGTTGCCATCGGAAATCGGTAAAACTGTTTCCCGCTCGGTAATCGGCGAACCAGTGTACGGTCTGGGCGGTCACCCATCCAAGTATTGGCCCGGGGCAGTACTGCTCGACGTGGGTAACCGCCCAAGCCGCGCATGGTTTTTTGATCATATCCCGTGCAGAAATATTGCTATGGATACAGTCTGATTCGGACTAGGATCTTGGTTTCTCAATCGGGATCCAGTCGGATATCGGATCGGATTCAGGAGCGAAATGTAACGCTCGCAAATCGGATTCCAGCCAGAATCCTAATCCGGAACCATTTAGGACTCTTGTCCGAATCCAAATAGAAACTTTGCATAGGATCCAGGCTAGAATCCCGAACTTCTAGAACAAGATCTAGTCCGATATCGAATCCGATCCCAGGGATGAATGTAAAAATCACCAGGAGGTACCGATCCGTATCAGCTGAAGACGCTAGACATTTTCTGGAATCATTTATTCAAGGATCTGAAATAGATTAGGTAAAAATTCGTGCTACAGTATAACTGTCAAAATGTATATATTTTAATAACAGAATTTCGAACAAAATTCATTACATTCAATTTAAAAATTTCGAAAAAAACAATATATAGACCTTCAAAGACTTATATTTCCTGGAGAAAAATGATATAGGTTATTTATTCTAAGTAATCATATTTAAATTAAATAGACATCGTTCGAACTAAGAAAATATGTATTTAATTTTCTAAGAAAAATGTATTTAATGCGTATTTCAAATTCTTGCCACCACATCTACACCTTGTGCTACCTATTGGGCGCCATCTGGATTCCGATGAGGATACCTCTTCTAGGGAATCCTTATCATATTTCGATCGGGATCCGATCGGAACTTAGCTATCCCTAAAAAATGTCTGCACGGGATTTATATATATATATATGCGAATTTGAATATATTTTCTGGATGAGCTCGGGCAAATTCAATCGAACACTTTTAGCGAAAACATCGGTGGAAATAATTTTTTAATTTTCAGAAAAGCTTGTGGGACACGGAGGAGTACATTCTCGTTGGGATTATTTATGACGCTTGTATGATCGATCGGTCGCGCTACAAGACGAAAGTTCTAAATTTCGAAATCAGTTTGGGAAACAGCGGTAACCGAATGTATCCGCACAGCCAGTGTACCGAGAACGACGATGGGCTTGTTGGTAAGTAAGAAATTTCATGTTATTAATAAAGTCTAGATGTGTCGAGGAGATTTCATCAACGAATATACGTGTTCTTGTTTAACATGGAACACTGTACAAAAACGTCTTTGTCTTTCTTGACATCCATTTGCACACCTTATTTTCCCATCAAGGCCCAAAAACAAATAGCTTCACAAGACTTTTCTCTGAAATTTCCAAATCAACGTATTTTTCAGGCTAATCAAGACTCATTTTGATGAGTCTTGATTAGTCAAAAATATTTGGATTAATTTAATACAATTGGTCTTTAATTTAAATGTATAAAATTGGCCTCGTTTTGGATAGCCAAAGATATCTTGATTAATTTAATATACTTAGCCTTGTCTTTATTAGCGAAAGATATTTTAATTAATTTAATACAATTAGCCTAACCTTGATTACCCAAAGATATTAATTGAAAAGATATTTTCAGATTAATACAGCGCGACGATTTGATTAATACAATGACTAAAGATATATTTTAATCAATATAAACATATTTTGACACCCCTGTATTCGCGAGTTTATTAAAAATCCCTACCTAAACAAATTCATCACTTCTTCTGATTAAAATCATTTCCTCTCCAATGCAAACTCCGTCCAAATTGCATTAACTGTGTAAGTATTTTATTTAAAAAAAAGGTGTACAATTAAGGATCATTCTAAAAATTCGAAATCCCTCGAGTCCTCCCAAATAACAATGCGATAAATAAGATCGTCTTCAAATAGAATTTCAAAAGGAACAAAATTCACCGTACCAACCAACGTCTCCAGCGTGTTAATTAATCAAGTTACGGAGTGACTTCTCTGTCTCGTCTTTATATAACATGCCTACACACACACACACATATACACACACACACCCACGCAACAGTTATTGCAGTTTGAACATGGAAAATCACGATGCTGTGTCGGGTTCCCGAACCTTCTCGCTGCGAATGAGAGAAAACTTTCGGTGAAATGCCCTGACACGTATTATTTCCTCTCGTGCGACGTATGGTCCGCGTGATTGAAATTTATAGGGACTCGTGTGAGTGCCAAGGATCCATATATATATAAATGGATATTATATCGACGGCTGCAAGTACAAAATTTCCGTCGACACTTATCAGCGAAAACTTCTCAAGCTGTTACACTCCAGGAAGCTTGAGCAGTTTTGATATGTCATAACACGTCTTATCTACATGTCAGTAGAGCCAATAAATAAAATCACCCAATCCGCGTCATTCGAGAAAATTCGATCGTCTTGTCGCAGTACACACTGAAATCAAAATATATTACAACGATAAAATCATAATAATAAATATTAACTCGGTTAGGAGCGAACGTACGTTTTGTCGTATCAATAAAAGAATACTGATGGTCCCTGATAAAAATGTCTATAGCAGATGAAATAATTTTGGAAAAACGTCCGGTGTACGAGAGTCAGACGTTGCCAAGGTTGACGGGTAGCACAGACGGAAAGTACAATTACATACCCTTGGGTTCAAGCAAGCCGTGTATGTTCGTCAAATCGTGGTGGCCCAATCTCGAGTGGCGAGTCACCAATACCAACAGTCTACGTTTCATTGCTGATTTTTTGGTAAGCTCGCACGTTCGATTTTTAGTTATTTCTTAGCAGAAAAAATAGATCAGATCGAATTAGATTTATGGAGTCACAATAAACATCTTAAGGTATTAGTCACGCCACAGTCACGTTGAAAAGTTTATTTTCCGCTCAATCGATGAAAGCTTCGAAATATAGCGAAATAACCTTATAATGTAGATTGTACATCTTATCGGGATGTAAAAACTTATAAAGTAATGATAAAAAACGCCTAATATAATGTTTAGAGGTCCAAAAATGACAACGTTTCCTCCATCACCTAACCCTTCACTTTTGTATCAGACTATCCATTTCGGCTTCTAATACGTAGATACTCTGCGTATTCGCTCCGTGCATAACGGGGCGTCAAAGTGGGCAAATGAGACTCACAGCGCTCGGGGTGGTCATTTTGTGCGATTTCTGCACGTCAGTTGGACGCTATTTACCATTGCGAAAGTATCATTTCGGATGATTTAATGACATCAAATAAAAAACCAGAGTCTATTTGTTGCGTGGTCGGTTGCAAGAACAACTTATTAAATGCACCAGACACGTTTTTTTACGTATTTCCTAGTGCCGCGCACAAAAAACCTCAACGAGATAAATGGATCAAGATGACGTTGAAATTTGCATCGTTGGAATACAACGAAAATTCTTCTTTTTCATTTTTTTATTTCCTCATTTTCATTATCGTCCAGATTTTTTTTTTACACATTCAGGCTGAACGTCTCTAATGAGAATTCTGAAAAATGTTTGAGAGATATGATCAAGGCGGTTAAAAGAAAAACGTAAGTTTGTTCAATTCTAACCTAGTTTCATTGCGAGAATAGTTATGCCCTTGAGCTTAAATCAATTTAATGCATGCAATTGCAATTAAACCATTAAATAAAAATAAAATCCAGTACTATCTTCTAAGATTTGTCTTAATTAACTGAACAATAATTTGAAATGCTTTCTAGCTTGGATGGGTCTGAATGGCAACCAAAGAAACATACTCGCATCAATGATAACATTTTCAAGTGTTGTTATTACTTTTAATAAATCATACATTGCCAAACAGTGTCTTAATTTGAATCGCTATATCTCTGAAACTACACGGTCAAAATTCATGATTTTTTTTAACCCACTTCGTCATATGTTTCTCTGTAATTGCGATTTTTTTTTTATCTATAGAAAAGTTTCGAAATTATCGCGTGAAATGTGAAATTTTCCACTGCTCCTCACAAGAACACGTGCAATCTTTGATTGCCAATGTCTCGGATACAGCGGTGAAGCCTTTTGAAATTTTGCAGGTAATCACTTAATAGTGTCCTGAATGGGTCCTTAAAATTAAAAAAAAAAATCGATAGAAAACGCCTTGGCGAGACTACTACCTTAAGGCCATGTGTCACACGCCAGAAAATTTCGACGCGGCCTCCCATCATGGCGGTACGGCAGAACCTCGCAGCTTTGGCTACGAGTCACCGCCTGCTCCCGCCAGAGAACGCCGCGCACGTATTCTATAGGGGCTCCATGCCTGGCGTTACGCCGAAGACTCGAGACCCTATAGGCGACGATTGCTGTGCGTGTGTATGTCGCTACGCCGGCCACGTGCAGAGAGAGAGAGAGGTGACCTTTTTGCACGCGTTCGGTCGTAACGAAAATAATTTGAATGATGTATGTGTGTGTATACATCGATAGATACACACCTAGTCTTAGGCGACCGTGTTTCGCTTCTACGCATGAGGCGTGAATCTGCTAGCGTTCCGATTCCGGCAATAACGGTTGCCCGATCATAGCTATCGCAAAAATGCGATACAATTAATAAATAATTAAGTGTTTATGTCAAACAATATATATGAAAATACATCTGGCAATTCCGTCCAGATTCAAGAGATTATAAAAATGTTCAGCAATGTTGTAAAAAAATTTTGTCGGCATCTTAACTAGGCAAGTTTGATCTGCTGATGGATAGGCGTTAGTTCTAGGTACTTTCTGGGTAGGATACTATAGTATTAGTATTTTTTGATGTATTCGAAAAGAGTTCTGGCTCCTAACTGTTGTCAAATAATGTAAAAAATTTTTATCGGCATCTTAACTATGCAAGTGTGATCTGCTGATGGATAGGCGTTAGTTCTAGGTACTTTCTGGGTAGGATACTATAGTATTTGTATTGTTTGATGTATTCGAAAAGAGTTCTGGCTCCTAACTGTTGTCAAATAATTGTAAATAAATTTTATCGGCATCTTAACTATGCAAGTGTGATCTGCTGATGGATAGGCGTTAGTTCTAGGTATTTTCGGGGTAGGATACTATAGTATTTGTATTGTTTGATGTATTCGAAAAGAGTTCTGGCTCCTAACTGTTGTCAAATAATTGTAAAAAAATTTTATCGGCATCTTAACTATGCAAGTGTGATCTGCTGATGGATAGGCGTTAGTACTAGGTACTTTCTGGGTAGGATACTATAGTATTTGTATTGTTTGATGTATTCGAAAAGAGTTCTGGCTCCTAACTGTTGTCAAATAATTATAAAAAAATTTTATCGGCATCTTAACTATGCAAGTGTGATCTGCTGATGGATAGGCGTTAGTTCTAGGTACTTTCGGGGTAGGATACTATAGTATTTGTATTGTTTGATGTATTCGAAAAGATTTCTGGCTCCGAACTGTTGTCAAATAATTGTAAAAAAATTTTATCGGCATCTTAACTATGCAAGTGTGATCTGCTGATGGATAGGCGTTAGTTCTAGGTACTTTCTGGGTAGGATACTATAGTATTTGTATTGTTTGAGGTATTCGAAAAGAGTTCTGGCTCCTAAGTGTTGTCAAATAATTGTAAAAAAATTTTATCGGTATCTTAACTATGCAAGTGTGATCTGCTGATGGACAGGCGTTAGTTCTAGGTACTTTCGGGGTAGGATACTATAGTATTTGTATTGTTTGATGTATTCGAAAAGAGTTCTGGCTCCTAACTGTTGTCAAATAATTGTAAAAAAATTTTGTCGGCATCTTAACTATGCAAGTTTGATCTGCTGATGGATAGGCGTTAGTTCTAGGTACTTTCTGGGTAGGATACTATAGTATTAGTATTTTTTGATGTATTCGAAAAGAGTTCTGGCTCCTAACTGTTGTCAAATAATGTAAAAAAATTTTATCGGCATCTTAACTATGCAAGTGTGATCTGGTGATGGATAGGCGTTAGTTCTAGGTACTTTGTGGGTAGGATACTATAGTATTTGTATTGTTTGATGTATTCGAAAAGAGTTCTGGCTCCTAACTGTTGTCAAATAATTATAAAAAAATTTTATCGGCATCTTAACTATGCAAGTGTGATCTGCTGATGGATAGGCGTTAGTTCTAGGTACTTTCGGGGTAGGATACTATAGTATTTGTATTGTTTGATGTATTCGAAAAGATTTCTGGCTCCGAACTGTTGTCAAATAATTGTAAAAAAATTTTATCGGCATCTTAACTATGCAAGTGTGATCTGCTGATGGATAGGCGTTAGTTCTAGGTACTTTCTGGGTAGGATACTATAGTATTTGTATTGTTTGATGTATTCGAAAAGAGTTCTGGCTCCTAACTATTGTCAAATAATTGTAAAAAAATTTTATCGGTATCTTAACTATGCAAGTGTGATCTGCTGATGGATAGGCGTTAGTTCTAGGTACTTTCGGGGTAGGATACTATAGTATTTGTATTGTTTGATGTATTCGAAAAGAGTTCTGGCTCCTAACTGTTGTCAAATAATTGTAAAAAAATTTTATCGGCATCTTAACTATGCAAGTGTGATCTGCTGATGGATAGGCGTTAGTTCTAGGTACTTTCTGGGTAGGATACTATAGTATTTGTATTGTTTGATGTATTCGAAGAGAGTTCTGGCTCCTAACTGTTGTCAAATAATTGTAAAAAAATTTTATCGGCATCTTAACTATGCAAGTGTGATCTGCTGATGGATAGGCGTTAGTTATAGGTACTTTCTGGGTAGGATACTATAGTATTTGTATTGTTTGATGTATTCGAAAAGAGTTCTGGCTCCTAACTGAAGTCAAATAATTGTAAAAAAAATTTATCGGCATCTTAACTATGCAAGTGTGATCTGCTGATGGATAGGCGTTAGTTCTAGGTACTTTCTGGGTAGGATACTATAGTATTAGTATTGTTTGATGTATTCGAAAAGAGTTCTGGCTCCTAACTGTTGTCAAATAATTGTAAAAAAATTTTATCGGCATCTTAACTATGCAAGTGTGATCTGCTGATGGATAGGCGTTAGTTCTAGGTACTTTGTGGGTAGGATACTATAGTATTTGTATTGTTTGATGTATTCGAAAAGAGTTCTGGCTCCTAACTGTTGTCAAATAATTGTAAAAAAATTATATCGGCATCTTAACTATGCAAGTGTGATCTGCTGATGGATAGGCGTTAGTTCTAGGTACTTTCTGGGTAGGATACTATAGTATTTGTATTGTTTGATGTATTCGAAAAGAGTTCTGGCTCCTAACTGTTGTCAAATAATTATAAAAAAATTTTATCGGCATCTTAACTATGCAAGTGTGATCTGCTGAAGGATAGGCGTTAGTTCTAGGTACTTTCGGGGTAGGATACTATAGTATTTGTATTGTTTGATGTATTCGAAAAGAGTTCTGGCTCCTAACTGTTGTCAAATAATGTAAAAAAATTTTATCGGCATCTTAACTATGCAAGTGTGATCTGCTGATGGATAGGCGTTAGTTCTAGGTACTTTCGGGGTAGGATACTATAGTATTTGTATTGTTTGATGTATTCGAAAAGAGTTCTGGCTCCTAACTGTTGTCAAATAATTGTAAAAAAAATTTATCGGCATCTTAACTATGCAAGTGTGATCTGCTGATGGATAGGCGTTAGTTCTAGGTACTTTCTGGGTAGGATACTATAGTATTTGTATTGTTTGATGTATTCGAAGAGAGTTCTGGCTCCTAACTGTTGTCAAATAATTGTAAAAAAAATTTATCGGCATCTTAACTATGCAAGTGTGATCTGCTGATGGATAGGCGTTAGTTCTAGGTACTTTCTGGGTAGGATACTATAGTATTTGTATTGTTTGATGTATTCGAAGAGAGTTCTGGCTCCTAACTGTTGTCAAATAATTGTAAAAAAATTTTATCGGCATCTTAACTATGCAAGTGTGATCTGCTGATGGATAGGCGTTAGTTATAGGTACTTTCTGGGTAGGATACTATAGTATTTGTATTGTTTGATGTATTCGAAGAGAGTTCTGGCTCCTAACTGTTGTCAAATAATTGTAAAAAAATTTTATCGGCATCTTAACTATGCAAGTGTGATCTGCTGATGGATAGGCGTTAGTTATAGGTACTTTCTGGGTAGGATACTATAGTATTTGTATTGTTTGATGTATTCGAAAAGAGTTCTGGCTCCTAACTGTTGTCAAATAATTGTAAAAAAAATTTATCGGCATCTTAACTATGCAAGTGTGATCTGCTGATGGATAGGCGTTAGTTCTAGGTACTTTCGGGGTAGGATACTATAGTATTTGTATTGTTTGATGTATTCGAAAAGAGTTCTGGCTCCTAACTGTTGTCAAATAATTGTAAAAAAATTTTATCGGCATCTTAACTATGCAAGTGTGATCTGCTGATGGATAGGCGTTAGTTCTAGGTACTTTCTGGGTAGGATACTATAGTATTTGTATTGTTTGATGTATTCGAAAAGAGTTCTGGCTCCTAACTATTGTCAAATAATTGTAAAAAATTTTTATCGGTATCTTAACTATGCAAGTGTGATCTGCTGATGGATAGGCGTTAGTTCTAGGTACTTTCGGGGTAGGATACTATAGTATTTGTATTGTTTGATGTATTCGAAAAGAGTTCTGGCTCCTAACTGTTGTCAAATAATTGTAAAAAAATTTTATCGGCATCTTAACTATGCAAGTGTGATCTGCTGATGGATAGGCGTTAGTTCTAGGTACTTTCTGGGTAGGATACTATAGTATTTGTATTGTTTGATGTATTCGAAGAGAGTTCTGGCTCCTAACTGTTGTCAAATAATTGTAAAAAAATTTTATCGGCATCTTAACTATGCAAGTGTGATCTGCTGATGGATAGGCGTTAGTTCTAGGTACTTTCGGGGTAGGATACTATAGTATTTGTATTGTTTGATGTATTCGAAAAGATTTCTGGCTCCGAACTGTTGTCAAATAATTGTAAAAAAATTTTATCGGCATCTTAACTATGCAAGTGTGATCTGCTGATGGATAGGCGTTAGTTCTAGGTACTTTCTGGGTAGGATACTATAGTATTTGTATTGTTTGATGTATTCGAAAAGAGTTCTGGCTCCTAACTATTGTCAAATAATTGTAAAAAAATTTTATCGGTATCTTAACTATGCAAGTGTGATCTGCTGATGGATAGGCGTTAGTTCTAGGTACTTTCGGGGTAGGATACTATAGTATTTGTATTGTTTGATGTATTCGAAAAGAGTTCTGGCTCCTAACTGTTGTCAAATAATTGTAAAAAAATTTTATCGGCATCTTAACTATGCAAGTGTGATCTGCTGATGGATAGGCGTTAGTTCTAGGTACTTTCTGGGTAGGATACTATAGTATTTGTATTGTTTGATGTATTCGAAGAGAGTTCTGGCTCCTAACTGTTGTCAAATAATTGTAAAAAAATTTTATCGGCATCTTAACTATGCAAGTGTGATCTGCTGATGGATAGGCGTTAGTTATAGGTACTTTCTGGGTAGGATACTATAGTATTTGTATTGTTTGATGTATTCGAAAAGAGTTCTGGCTCCTAACTGAAGTCAAATAATTGTAAAAAAAATGTATCGGCATCTTAACTATGCAAGTGTGATCTGCTGATGGATAGGCGTTAGTTCTAGGTACTTTCTGGGTAGGATACTATAGTATTAGTATTGTTTGATGTATTCGAAAAGAGTTCTGGCTCCTAACTGTTGTCAAATAATTGTAAAAAAATTTTATCGGCATCTTAACTATGCAAGTGTGATCTGCTGATGGATAGGCGTTAGTTCTAGGTACTTTCTGGGTAGGATACTATAGTATTTGTATTGTTTGATGTATTCGAAAAGAGTTCTGGCTCCTAACTGTTGTCAAATAATTGTAAAAAAATTATATCGGCATCTTAACTATGCAAGTGTGATCTGCTGATGGATAGGCGTTAGTTCTAGGTACTTTCTGGGTAGGATACTATAGTATTTGTATTGTTTGATGTATTCGAAAAGAGTTCTGGCTCCTAACTGTTGTCAAATAATTATAAAAAAATTTTATCGGCATCTTAACTATGCAAGTGTGATCTGCTGAAGGATAGGCGTTAGTTCTAGGTACTTTCGGGGTAGGATACTATAGTATTTGTATTGTTTGATGTATTCGAAAAGAGTTCTGGCTCCTAACTGTTGTCAAATAATGTAAAAAAATTTTATCGGCATCTTAACTATGCAAGTGTGATCTGCTGATGGATAGGCGTTAGTTCTAGGTACTTTCGGGGTAGGATACTATAGTATTTGTATTGTTTGATGTATTCGAAAAGAGTTCTGGCTCCTAACTGTTGTCAAATAATTGTAAAAAAAATTTATCGGCATCTTAACTATGCAAGTGTGATCTGCTGATGGATAGGCGTTAGTTCTAGGTACTTTCTGGGTAGGATACTATAGTATTTGTATTGTTTGATGTATTCGAAGAGAGTTCTGGCTCCTAACTGTTGTCAAATAATTGTAAAAAAAATTTATCGGCATCTTAACTATGCAAGTGTGATCTGCTGATGGATAGGCGTTAGTTCTAGGTACTTTCTGGGTAGGATACTATAGTATTTGTATTGTTTGATGTATTCGAAGAGAGTTCTGGCTCCTAACTGTTGTCAAATAATTGTAAAAAAATTTTATCGGCATCTTAACTATGCAAGTGTGATCTGCTGATGGATAGGCGTTAGTTATAGGTACTTTCTGGGTAGGATACTATAGTATTTGTATTGTTTGATGTATTCGAAGAGAGTTCTGGCTCCTAACTGTTGTCAAATAATTGTAAAAAAATTTTATCGGCATCTTAACTATGCAAGTGTGATCTGCTGATGGATAGGCGTTAGTTATAGGTACTTTCTGGGTAGGATACTATAGTATTTGTATTGTTTGATGTATTCGAAAAGAGTTCTGGCTCCTAACTGTTGTCAAATAATTGTAAAAAAAATTTATCGGCATCTTAACTATGCAAGTGTGATCTGCTGATGGATAGGCGTTAGTTCTAGGTACTTTCGGGGTAGGATACTATAGTATTTGTATTGTTTGATGTATTCGAAAAGAGTTCTGGCTCCTAACTGTTGTCAAATAATTGTAAAAAAATTTTGTCGGCATCTTAACTATGCAAGTTTGATCTGCTGATGGATAGGCGTTAGTTCTCGGTACTTTCTGGGTAGGATACTATAGTATTAGTATATTTTGATGTATTCGAAAAGAGTTCTGGCTCCTAACCGTTGTCAAATAATGTAAAAAAATTTTATCGGCATCTTAACTATGCAAGTGTGATCTGGTGATGGATAGGCGTTAGTTCTAGGTACTTTGTGGGTAGGATACTATAGTATTTGTATTGTTTGATGTATTCGAAAAGAGTTCTGGCTCCTAACTGTTGTCAAATAATTGTAAATAAATTTTATCGGCATCTTAACTATGCAAGTGTGATCTGCTGATGGATAGGCGTTAGTTCTAGGTATTTTCGGGGTAGGATACTATAGTATTTGTAATGTTTGATGTATTCGAAAAGAGTTCTGGCTCCTAACTGTTGTCAAATAATTGTAAAAAAATTTTATCGGCATCTTAACTATGCAAGTGTGATCTGCTGATGGATAGGCGTTAGTTCTAGGTACTTTCTGGGTAGGATACTATAGTATTTGTATTGTTTGATGTATTCGAAAAGAGTTCTGGCTCCTAACTGTTGTCAAATAATTATAAAAAAATTTTATCGGCATCTTAACTATGCAAGTGTGATCTGCTGATGGATAGGCGTTAGTTCTAGGTACTTTCGGGGTAGGATACTATAGTATTTGTATTGTTTGATGTATTCGAAAAGATTTCTGGCTGCGAACTGTTGTCAAATAATTGTAAAAAAATTTTATCGGCATCTTAACTATGCAAGTGTGATCTGCTGATGGATAGGCGTTAGTTCTAGGTACTTTCTGGGTAGGATACTATAGTATTTGTATTGTTTGATGTATTCGAAAAGAGTTCTGGCTCCTAACTGTTGTCAAATAATTGTAAAAAAATTTTATCGGTATCTTAACTATGCAAGTGTGATCTGCTGATGGATAGGCGTTAGTTCTAGGTACTTTCGGGGTAGGATACTATAGTATTTGTATTGTTTGATGTATTCGAAAAGAGTTCTGGCTCCTAACTGTTGTCAAATAATTGTAAAAAAATTTTATCGGCATCTTAACTATGCAAGTGTGATCTGCTGATGGATAGGCGTTAGTTATAGGTACTTTCTGGGTAGGATACTATAGTATTTGTATTGTTTGATGTATTCGAAAAGAGTTCTGGCTCCTAACTGTTGTCAAATAATTGTTAAAAAATTTTATCGGCATCTTAACTATGCAAGTGTGATCTGCTGATGGATAGGCGTTAGTTATAGGTACTTTCTGGGTAGGATACTATAGTATTTGTATTGTTTGATGTATTCGAAAAGAGTTCTGGCTCCTAACTGTTGTCAAATAATTGTAAAAAAAATTTATCGGCATCTTAACTATGCAAGTGTGATCTGCTGATGGATAGGCGTTAGTTCTAGGTACTTTCGGGGTAGGATACTATAGTATTTGTATTGTTTGATGTATTCGAAAAGAGTTCTAACTGGCTCCTAACTGTTGTCAAATAATTGTAAAAAAATTTATCGGCATCTTAACTATGCAAGGGTGATCTGCTGATGGATAGGCATTAGTTCTAGGTACTTTGTGGGTAGGATACTATAGTATTTGTATTGTTTGATGTATTCGAAAAGAGTTCTGGCTCCTAACTGTTGTCAAATAATTGTAAAAAAATTATATCGGCATCTTAACTACGCAAGTGTGATCTGCTGATGGAAAGGCGTTAGTTCTAGGTACTTTCTGGGTAGGATACTATAGTATTTGTATTGTTTGATGTATTCGAAAAGAGTTCTGGCTCCTAACTGTTGTCAAATAATTATAAAAAAATTTTATCGGCATCTTAACTATGCAAGTGTGATCTGCTGATGGATAGGCGTTAGTTCTAGGTACTTTCGGGGTAGGATACTATAGTATTTGTATTGTTTGATGTATTCGAAAAGAGTTCTGGCTCCTAACTGTTGTCAAATAATTGTAAAAAAATTTTATCGGCATCTTAACTATGCAAGTGTGATCTGCTGATGGATAGGCGTTAGTTCTAGGTACTTTCTGGGTAGGATACTATAGTATTTGTATTGTTTGATGTATTCGAAGAGTGTTCTGGCTGCGAACTGTTGTCAAATAATTGTAAAAAAATTTTATCGGCATCTTAACTATGCAAGTGTGATCTGCTGATGGATAGGCGTTAGTTCTAGGTACTTTCTGGGTAGGATACTATAGTATTTGTATTGTTTGATGTATTCGAAAAGAGTTCTGGCTCCTAACTGTTGTCAAATAATTGTAAAAAAATTTTATCGGTATCTTAACTATGCAAGTGTGATCTGCTGATGGATAGGCGTTAGTTCTAGGTACTTTCGGGGTAGGATACTATAGTATTTGTATTGTTTGATGTATTCGAAAAGAGTTCTGGCTCCTAACTGTTGTCAAATAATTGTAAAAAAATTTTATCGGCATCTTAACTATGCAAGTGTGATCTGCTGATGGATAGGCGTTAGTTCTAGGTACTTTCTGGGTAGGATACTATAGTATTTGTATTGTTTGATGTATTCGAAGAGAGTTCTGGCTCCTAACTGTTGTCAAATAATTGTAAAAAAATTTTATCGGCATCTTAACTATGCAAGTGTGATCTGCTGATGGATAGGCGTTAGTTATAGGTACTTTCTGGGTAGGATACTATAGTATTTGTATTGTTTGATGTATTCGAAAAGAGTTCTGGCTCCTAACTGAAGTCAAATAATTGTAAAAAAAATTTATCGGCATCTTAACTATGCAAGTGTGATCTGCTGATGGATAGGCGTTAGTTCTAGGTACTTTCTGGGTAGGATACTATAGTATTAGTATTGTTTGATGTATTCGAAAAGAGTTCTGGCTCCTAACTGTTGTCAAATAATTGTAAAAAAATTTTATCGGCATCTTAACTATGCAAGTGTGATCTGCTGATGGATAGGCGTTAGTTCTAGGTACTTTCTGGGTAGGATACTATAGTATTTGTATTGTTTGATGTATTCGAAAAGAGTTCTGGCTCCTAACTGTTGTCAAATAATTGTAAAAAAATTATATCGGCATCTTAACTATGCAAGTGTGATCTGCTGATGGATAGGCGTTAGTTCTAGGTACTTTCTGGGTAGGATACTATAGTATTTGTATTGTTTGATGTATTCGAAAAGAGTTCTGGCTCCTAACTGTTGTCAAATAATTATAAAAAAATTTTATCGGCATCTTAACTATGCAAGTGTGATCTGCTGAAGGATAGGCGTTAGTTCTAGGTACTTTCGGGGTAGGATACTATAGTATTTGTATTGTTTGATGTATTCGAAAAGAGTTCTGGCTCCTAACTGTTGTCAAATAATGTAAAAAAATTTTATCGGCATCTTAACTATGCAAGTGTGATCTGCTGATGGATAGGCGTTAGTTCTAGGTACTTTCGGGGTAGGATACTATAGTATTTGTATTGTTTGATGTATTCGAAAAGAGTTCTGGCTCCTAACTGTTGTCAAATAATTGTAAAAAAAATTTATCGGCATCTTAACTATGCAAGTGTGATCTGCTGATGGATAGGCGTTAGTTCTAGGTACTTTCTGGGTAGGATACTATAGTATTTGTATTGTTTGATGTATTCGAAGAGAGTTCTGGCTCCTAACTGTTGTCAAATAATTGTAAAAAAAATTTATCGGCATCTTAACTATGCAAGTGTGATCTGCTGATGGATAGGCGTTAGTTCTAGGTACTTTCTGGGTAGGATACTATAGTATTTGTATTGTTTGATGTATTCGAAGAGAGTTCTGGCTCCTAACTGTTGTCAAATAATTGTAAAAAAATTTTATCGGCATCTTAACTATGCAAGTGTGATCTGCTGATGGATAGGCGTTAGTTATAGGTACTTTCTGGGTAGGATACTATAGTATTTGTATTGTTTGATGTATTCGAAGAGAGTTCTGGCTCCTAACTGTTGTCAAATAATTGTAAAAAAATTTTATCGGCATCTTAACTATGCAAGTGTGATCTGCTGATGGATAGGCGTTAGTTATAGGTACTTTCTGGGTAGGATACTATAGTATTTGTATTGTTTGATGTATTCGAAAAGAGTTCTGGCTCCTAACTGTTGTCAAATAATTGTAAAAAAAATTTATCGGCATCTTAACTATGCAAGTGTGATCTGCTGATGGATAGGCGTTAGTTCTAGGTACTTTCGGGGTAGGATACTATAGTATTTGTATTGTTTGATGTATTCGAAAAGAGTTCTGGCTCCTAACTGTTGTCAAATAATTGTAAAAAAATTTTGTCGGCATCTTAACTATGCAAGTTTGATCTGCTGATGGATAGGCGTTAGTTCTCGGTACTTTCTGGGTAGGATACTATAGTATTAGTATATTTTGATGTATTCGAAAAGAGTTCTGGCTCCTAACCGTTGTCAAATAATGTAAAAAAATTTTATCGGCATCTTAACTATGCAAGTGTGATCTGGTGATGGATAGGCGTTAGTTCTAGGTACTTTGTGGGTAGGATACTATAGTATTTGTATTGTTTGATGTATTCGAAAAGAGTTCTGGCTCCTAACTGTTGTCAAATAATTGTAAATAAATTTTATCGGCATCTTAACTATGCAAGTGTGATCTGCTGATGGATAGGCGTTAGTTCTAGGTATTTTCGGGGTAGGATACTATAGTATTTGTAATGTTTGATGTATTCGAAAAGAGTTCTGGCTCCTAACTGTTGTCAAATAATTGTAAAAAAATTTTATCGGCATCTTAACTATGCAAGTGTGATCTGCTGATGGATAGGCGTTAGTTCTAGGTACTTTCTGGGTAGGATACTATAGTATTTGTATTGTTTGATGTATTCGAAAAGAGTTCTGGCTCCTAACTGTTGTCAAATAATTATAAAAAAATTTTATCGGCATCTTAACTATGCAAGTGTGATCTGCTGATGGATAGGCGTTAGTTCTAGGTACTTTCGGGGTAGGATACTATAGTATTTGTATTGTTTGATGTATTCGAAAAGATTTCTGGCTGCGAACTGTTGTCAAATAATTGTAAAAAAATTTTATCGGCATCTTAACTATGCAAGTGTGATCTGCTGATGGATAGGCGTTAGTTCTAGGTACTTTCTGGGTAGGATACTATAGTATTTGTATTGTTTGATGTATTCGAAAAGAGTTCTGGCTCCTAACTGTTGTCAAATAATTGTAAAAAAATTTTATCGGTATCTTAACTATGCAAGTGTGATCTGCTGATGGATAGGCGTTAGTTCTAGGTACTTTCGGGGTAGGATACTATAGTATTTGTATTGTTTGATGTATTCGAAAAGAGTTCTGGCTCCTAACTGTTGTCAAATAATTGTAAAAAAATTTTATCGGCATCTTAACTATGCAAGTGTGATCTGCTGATGGATAGGCGTTAGTTATAGGTACTTTCTGGGTAGGATACTATAGTATTTGTATTGTTTGATGTATTCGAAAAGAGTTCTGGCTCCTAACTGTTGTCAAATAATTGTTAAAAAATTTTATCGGCATCTTAACTATGCAAGTGTGATCTGCTGATGGATAGGCGTTAGTTATAGGTACTTTCTGGGTAGGATACTATAGTATTTGTATTGTTTGATGTATTCGAAAAGAGTTCTGGCTCCTAACTGTTGTCAAATAATTGTAAAAAAAATTTATCGGCATCTTAACTATGCAAGTGTGATCTGCTGATGGATAGGCGTTAGTTCTAGGTACTTTCGGGGTAGGATACTATAGTATTTGTATTGTTTGATGTATTCGAAAAGAGTTCTAACTGGCTCCTAACTGTTGTCAAATAATTGTAAAAAAATTTATCGGCATCTTAACTATGCAAGGGTGATCTGCTGATGGATAGGCATTAGTTCTAGGTACTTTGTGGGTAGGATACTATAGTATTTGTATTGTTTGATGTATTCGAAAAGAGTTCTGGCTCCTAACTGTTGTCAAATAATTGTAAAAAAATTATATCGGCATCTTAACTACGCAAGTGTGATCTGCTGATGGAAAGGCGTTAGTTCTAGGTACTTTCTGGGTAGGATACTATAGTATTTGTATTGTTTGATGTATTCGAAAAGAGTTCTGGCTCCTAACTGTTGTCAAATAATTATAAAAAAATTTTATCGGCATCTTAACTATGCAAGTGTGATCTGCTGATGGATAGGCGTTAGTTCTAGGTACTTTCGGGGTAGGATACTATAGTATTTGTATTGTTTGATGTATTCGAAAAGAGTTCTGGCTCCTAACTGTTGTCAAATAATTGTAAAAAAATTTTATCGGCATCTTAACTATGCAAGTGTGATCTGCTGATGGATAGGCGTTAGTTCTAGGTACTTTCTGGGTAGGATACTATAGTATTTGTATTGTTTGATGTATTCGAAGAGTGTTCTGGCTGCGAACTGTTGTCAAATAATTGTAAAAAAATTTTATCGGCATCTTAACTATGCAAGTGTGATCTGCTGATGGATAGGCGTTAGTTCTAGGTACTTTCTGGGTAGGATACTATAGTATTTGTATTGTTTGATGTATTCGAAAAGAGTTCTGGCTCCTAACTGTTGTCAAATAATTGTAAAAAAATTTTATCGGTATCTTAACTATGCAAGTGTGATCTGCTGATGGATAGGCGTTAGTTCTAGGTACTTTCGGGGTAGGATACTATAGTATTTGTATTGTTTGATGTATTCGAAAAGAGTTCTGGCTCCTAACTGTTGTCAAATAATTGTAAAAAAATTTTATCGGCATCTTAACTATGCAAGTGTGATCTGCTGATGGATAGGCGTTAGTTCTAGGTACTTTCTGGGTAGGATACTATAGTATTTGTATTGTTTGATGTATTCGAAGAGAGTTCTGGCTCCTAACTGTTGTCAAATAATTGTAAAAAAATTTTATCGGCATCTTAACTATGCAAGTGTGATCTGCTGATGGATAGGCGTTAGTTATAGGTACTTTCTGGGTAGGATACTATAGTATTTGTATTGTTTGATGTATTCGAAAAGAGTTCTGGCTCCTAACTGAAGTCAAATAATTGTAAAAAAAATTTATCGGCATCTTAACTATGCAAGTGTGATCTGCTGATGGATAGGCGTTAGTTCTAGGTACTTTCTGGGTAGGATACTATAGTATTAGTATTGTTTGATGTATTCGAAAAGAGTTCTGGCTCCTAACTGTTGTCAAATAATTGTAAAAAAATTTTATCGGCATCTTAACTATGCAAGTGTGATCTGCTGATGGATAGGCGTTAGTTCTAGGTACTTTCTGGGTAGGATACTATAGTATTTGTATTGTTTGATGTATTCGAAAAGAGTTCTGGCTCCTAACTGTTGTCAAATAATTGTAAAAAAATTATATCGGCATCTTAACTATGCAAGTGTGATCTGCTGATGGATAGGCGTTAGTTCTAGGTACTTTCTGGGTAGGATACTATAGTATTTGTATTGTTTGATGTATTCGAAAAGAGTTCTGGCTCCTAACTGTTGTCAAATAATTATAAAAAAATTTTATCGGCATCTTAACTATGCAAGTGTGATCTGCTGAAGGATAGGCGTTAGTTCTAGGTACTTTCGGGGTAGGATACTATAGTATTTGTATTGTTTGATGTATTCGAAAAGAGTTCTGGCTCCTAACTGTTGTCAAATAATGTAAAAAAATTTTATCGGCATCTTAACTATGCAAGTGTGATCTGCTGATGGATAGGCGTTAGTTCTAGGTACTTTCGGGGTAGGATACTATAGTATTTGTATTGTTTGATGTATTCGAAAAGAGTTCTGGCTCCTAACTGTTGTCAAATAATTGTAAAAAAAATTTATCGGCATCTTAACTATGCAAGTGTGATCTGCTGATGGATAGGCGTTAGTTCTAGGTACTTTCTGGGTAGGATACTATAGTATTTGTATTGTTTGATGTATTCGAAGAGAGTTCTGGCTCCTAACTGTTGTCAAATAATTGTAAAAAAAATTTATCGGCATCTTAACTATGCAAGTGTGATCTGCTGATGGATAGGCGTTAGTTCTAGGTACTTTCTGGGTAGGATACTATAGTATTTGTATTGTTTGATGTATTCGAAGAGAGTTCTGGCTCCTAACTGTTGTCAAATAATTGTAAAAAAATTTTATCGGCATCTTAACTATGCAAGTGTGATCTGCTGATGGATAGGCGTTAGTTATAGGTACTTTCTGGGTAGGATACTATAGTATTTGTATTGTTTGATGTATTCGAAGAGAGTTCTGGCTCCTAACTGTTGTCAAATAATTGTAAAAAAATTTTATCGGCATCTTAACTATGCAAGTGTGATCTGCTGATGGATAGGCGTTAGTTATAGGTACTTTCTGGGTAGGATACTATAGTATTTGTATTGTTTGATGTATTCGAAAAGAGTTCTGGCTCCTAACTGTTGTCAAATAATTGTAAAAAAAATTTATCGGCATCTTAACTATGCAAGTGTGATCTGCTGATGGATAGGCGTTAGTTCTAGGTACTTTCGGGGTAGGATACTATAGTATTTGTATTGTTTGATGTATTCGAAAAGAGTTCTGGCTCCTAACTGTTGTCAAATAATTGTAAAAAAATTTTGTCGGCATCTTAACTATGCAAGTTTGATCTGCTGATGGATAGGCGTTAGTTCTCGGTACTTTCTGGGTAGGATACTATAGTATTAGTATATTTTGATGTATTCGAAAAGAGTTCTGGCTCCTAACCGTTGTCAAATAATGTAAAAAAATTTTATCGGCATCTTAACTATGCAAGTGTGATCTGGTGATGGATAGGCGTTAGTTCTAGGTACTTTGTGGGTAGGATACTATAGTATTTGTATTGTTTGATGTATTCGAAAAGAGTTCTGGCTCCTAACTGTTGTCAAATAATTGTAAATAAATTTTATCGGCATCTTAACTATGCAAGTGTGATCTGCTGATGGATAGGCGTTAGTTCTAGGTATTTTCGGGGTAGGATACTATAGTATTTGTAATGTTTGATGTATTCGAAAAGAGTTCTGGCTCCTAACTGTTGTCAAATAATTGTAAAAAAATTTTATCGGCATCTTAACTATGCAAGTGTGATCTGCTGATGGATAGGCGTTAGTTCTAGGTACTTTCTGGGTAGGATACTATAGTATTTGTATTGTTTGATGTATTCGAAAAGAGTTCTGGCTCCTAACTGTTGTCAAATAATTATAAAAAAATTTTATCGGCATCTTAACTATGCAAGTGTGATCTGCTGATGGATAGGCGTTAGTTCTAGGTACTTTCGGGGTAGGATACTATAGTATTTGTATTGTTTGATGTATTCGAAAAGATTTCTGGCTGCGAACTGTTGTCAAATAATTGTAAAAAAATTTTATCGGCATCTTAACTATGCAAGTGTGATCTGCTGATGGATAGGCGTTAGTTCTAGGTACTTTCTGGGTAGGATACTATAGTATTTGTATTGTTTGATGTATTCGAAAAGAGTTCTGGCTCCTAACTGTTGTCAAATAATTGTAAAAAAATTTTATCGGTATCTTAACTATGCAAGTGTGATCTGCTGATGGATAGGCGTTAGTTCTAGGTACTTTCGGGGTAGGATACTATAGTATTTGTATTGTTTGATGTATTCGAAAAGAGTTCTGGCTCCTAACTGTTGTCAAATAATTGTAAAAAAATTTTATCGGCATCTTAACTATGCAAGTGTGATCTGCTGATGGATAGGCGTTAGTTATAGGTACTTTCTGGGTAGGATACTATAGTATTTGTATTGTTTGATGTATTCGAAAAGAGTTCTGGCTCCTAACTGTTGTCAAATAATTGTTAAAAAATTTTATCGGCATCTTAACTATGCAAGTGTGATCTGCTGATGGATAGGCGTTAGTTATAGGTACTTTCTGGGTAGGATACTATAGTATTTGTATTGTTTGATGTATTCGAAAAGAGTTCTGGCTCCTAACTGTTGTCAAATAATTGTAAAAAAAATTTATCGGCATCTTAACTATGCAAGTGTGATCTGCTGATGGATAGGCGTTAGTTCTAGGTACTTTCGGGGTAGGATACTATAGTATTTGTATTGTTTGATGTATTCGAAAAGAGTTCTAACTGGCTCCTAACTGTTGTCAAATAATTGTAAAAAAATTTATCGGCATCTTAACTATGCAAGGGTGATCTGCTGATGGATAGGCATTAGTTCTAGGTACTTTGTGGGTAGGATACTATAGTATTTGTATTGTTTGATGTATTCGAAAAGAGTTCTGGCTCCTAACTGTTGTCAAATAATTGTAAAAAAATTATATCGGCATCTTAACTACGCAAGTGTGATCTGCTGATGGAAAGGCGTTAGTTCTAGGTACTTTCTGGGTAGGATACTATAGTATTTGTATTGTTTGATGTATTCGAAAAGAGTTCTGGCTCCTAACTGTTGTCAAATAATTATAAAAAAATTTTATCGGCATCTTAACTATGCAAGTGTGATCTGCTGATGGATAGGCGTTAGTTCTAGGTACTTTCGGGGTAGGATACTATAGTATTTGTATTGTTTGATGTATTCGAAAAGAGTTCTGGCTCCTAACTGTTGTCAAATAATTGTAAAAAAATTTTATCGGCATCTTAACTATGCAAGTGTGATCTGCTGATGGATAGGCGTTAGTTCTAGGTACTTTCTGGGTAGGATACTATAGTATTTGTATTGTTTGATGTATTCGAAGAGTGTTCTGGCTGCGAACTGTTGTCAAATAATTGTAAAAAAATTTTATCGGCATCTTAACTATGCAAGTGTGATCTGCTGATGGATAGGCGTTAGTTCTAGGTACTTTCTGGGTAGGATACTATAGTATTTGTATTGTTTGATGTATTCGAAAAGAGTTCTGGCTCCTAACTGTTGTCAAATAATTGTAAAAAAATTTTATCGGTATCTTAACTATGCAAGTGTGATCTGCTGATGGATAGGCGTTAGTTCTAGGTACTTTCGGGGTAGGATACTATAGTATTTGTATTGTTTGATGTATTCGAAAAGAGTTCTGGCTCCTAACTGTTGTCAAATAATTGTAAAAAAATTTTATCGGCATCTTAACTATGCAAGTGTGATCTGCTGATGGATAGGCGTTAGTTATAGGTACTTTCTGGGTAGGATACTATAGTATTTGTATTGTTTGATGTATTCGAAAAGAGTTCTGGCTCCTAACTGTTGTCAAATAATTGTTAAAAAATTTTATCGGCATCTTAACTATGCAAGTGTGATCTGCTGATGGATAGGCGTTAGTTATAGGTACTTTCTGGGTAGGATACTATAGTATTTGTATTGTTTGATGTATTCGAAAAGAGTTCTGGCTCCTAACTGTTGTCAAATAATTGTAAAAAAATGTTATCGGCATCTTAACTATGCAAGTGTGATCTGCTGATGGATAGGCGTTAGTTATAGGTACTTTCTGGGTAGGATACTATAGTATTTGTATTGTTTGATGTAGTCGAAAAGAGTTCTGGCTCCTAACTGTTGTCAAATAATTGTAAAAAAAATTTATCGGCATCTTAACTATGCAAGTGTGATCTGCTGATGGATAGGCGTTAGTTCTAGGTACTTTCTGGGTAGGATACTATAGTATTAGTATTGTTTGTTGTATTCGAAAAGAGTTCTGGCTCCTAACTGTTGTCAAATAATTGTAAAAAAATTTTATCGGCATCTTAACTATGCAAGTGTGATCTGCTGATGGATAGGCGTTAGTTCTAGGTACTTTCGGGGTAGGATACTATAGTATTTGTATTGTTTGATGTATTCGAAAAGAGTTCTGGCTCCTAACTGTTGTCAAATAATTGTAAAAAAATTTTATCGGCATCTTAACTATGCAAGTGTGATCTGCTGATGGATAGGCGTTAGTTCTAGGTACTTTCTGGGTAGGATACTATAGTATTTGTATTGTTTGATGTATTCGAAAAGAGTTCTGGCTCCTAACTGTTGTCAAATAATTATAAAAAAATTTTATCGGCATCTTAACTATGCAAGTGTGATCTGCTGATGGATAGGCGTTAGTTCTAGGTACTTTCGGGGTAGGATACTATAGTATTTGTATTGTTTGATGTATTCGAAAAGAGTTCTGGCTCCTAACTGTTGTCAAATAATTGTAAAAAAAATTTATCGGCATCTTAACTATGCAAGTGTGATCTGCTGATGGATAGGCGTTAGTTCTAGGTACTTTCTGGGTATGATACTATAGTATTTGTATTGTTTGATGTATTCGAAGAGAGTTCTGGCTCCTAACTGTTGTCAAATAATTGTAAAAAAATTTTATCGGCATCTTAACTATGCAAGTGTGGTCTGCTGATGGATAGGCGTTAGTTATAGGTACTTTCTGGGTAGGATACTATAGTATTTGTATTGTTTGATGTATTCGAAAAGAGTTCTCGCTCCTAACTGTTGTCAAATAATTATAAAAAAAATTTATCGGCATCTTAACTATGCAAGTGTGATCTGCTGATGGATAGGCGTTAGTTCTAGGTACTTTCTGGGTAGGATACTATAGTATTAGTATTGTTTGATGTATTCGAAAAGAGTTCTGGCTCCTAACTGTTGTCAAATAATTGTAAAAAAATTTTATCGGCATCTTAACTATGCAAGTGTGATCTGCTGATGGATAGGCGTTAGTTCTAGGTACTTTCGGGGTAGGATACTATAGTATTTGTATTGTTTGATGTATTCGAAAAGAGTTCTGGCTCCTAACTGTTGTCAAATAATTGTAAAAAAATTTTATCGGCATCTTAACTATGCAAGTGTGATCTGCTGATGGATAGGCGTTAGTTATAGGTACTTTCTGGGTAGGATACTATAGTATTTGTATTGTTTGATGTATTCGAAAAGAGTTCTGGCTCCTAACTGTTGTCAAATAATTGTAAAAAAAATTTATCGGCATCTTAACTATGCAAGCGTGATCTGCTGATGGATAGGCGTTAGTTCTAGGTACTTTCTGGGTAGGATACTATAGTATTAGTATTGTTTGATGTATTCGAAAAGAGTTCTGGCTCCTAACTGTTGTCAAATAATTGTAAAAAAATTTTATCGGCATCTTAACTATGCAAGTGTGATCTGCTGATGGATAGGCGTTAGTTCTAGGTACTTTCGGGGTAGGATACTATAGTATTTGTATTGTTTGATGTATTCGAAAAGAGTTCTGGCTCCTAACTATTGTCAAATAATTGTAAAAAAATTTTATCGGCATCTTAACTATGCAAGTGTGATCTGCTGATGGATAGGCGTTAGTTATAGGTACTTTCTGGGTAGGATACTATAGTATTTGTATTGTTTGATGTATTCCAAAAGAGTTCTGGCTCCTAACTGCTGTCAAATAATTGTAAAAAAAATTTATCGGCATCTAAACTATGCAAGTGTGATCTGCTGATGGATAGGCGTTAGTTCTAGGTACTTTCTGGGTAGGATACTATAGTATTTGTATTGTTTGATGTATTCGAAAAGAGTTCTGGCTCCTAACTGTTGTCAAATAATTATAAAAAAATTTTATCGGCATCTTAACTATGCAAGTGTGATCTGCTGATGGATAGGCGTTAGTTCTAGGTACTTTCGGGGTAGGATACTATAGTATTTGTATTGTTTGATGTATTCGAAAAGAGTTCTGGCTCCTAACTGTTGTCAAATAATTGTAAAAAAATTTTATCGGCATCTTAACTATGCAAGTGTGATCTGCTGATGGATAGGCGTTAGTTCTAGGTACTTTCTGGGTAGGATACTATAGTATTTGTATTGTTTGATGTATTCGAAGAGAGTTCTGGCTCCTAACTGTTGTCAAATAATTGTAAAAAAATTTTATCGGCATCTTAACTATGCAAGTGTGATCTGCTGATGGATAGGCGTTAGTTATAGGTACTTTCTGGGTAGGATACTATAGTATTTGTATTGTTTGATGTATTCGAAAAGAGTTCTGGCTCCTAACTGTTGTCAAATAATTGTAAAAAAAATTTATCGGCATCTTAACTATGCAAGTGTGATCTGCTGATGGATAGGCGTTAGTTCTAGGTACTTTCTGTGTAGGATACTATAGTATTTGTATTGTTTGATGTATTCGAAAAGAGTTCTGGCTCCTAACTGTTGTCAAATAATTATAAAAAAATTTTATCGGCATCTTAACTATGCAAGTGTGATCTGCTGATGGATAGGCGTTAGTTCTAGGTACTTTCGGGGTAGGATACTATAGTATTTATATTGTTTGATGTATTCGAAAAGAGTTCTGGCTCCTAACTGTTGTCAAATAATGTAAAAAAATTTTATCGGCATCTTAACTATGCAAGTCTGATCTGCTGATGGATAGGCGTTAGTTCTAGGTACTTTCGGGGTAGGATACTATAGTATTTGTATTGTTTGATGTATTCGAAAAGAGTTCTGGCTCCTAACTGTTGTCAACTAATTGTAAAAAAATTTTATCGGCATCTTAACTATGCAAGTGTGATCTGCTGATGGATAGGCGTTAGTTCGAGGTACTTTCTGGGTAGGAGACTATAGTATTTGTATTGTTTGATGTATTCGAAAAGAGTTCTGGCTCCTAACTGTTGTCAAATAATTGTAAAAAAATTTTGTCGGCATCTTAACTAGGCAAGTTTGATCTGCTGATGGATAGGCGTTAGTTCTAGGTACTTTCTGGGTAGGATACTATAGTATTAGTATTTTTTGATGTATTCGAAAAGAGTTCTGGCTCCTAACTGTTGTCAAATAATGTAAAAAAATTTTATCGGCATCTTAACTATGCAAGTGTGATCTGGTGATGGATAGGCGTTAGTTCTAGGTACTTTGTGGGTAGGATACTATAGTATTTGTATTGTTTGATGTATTCGAAAAGAGTTCTGGCTCCTAACTGTTGTCAAATAATTGTAAATAAATTTTATCGGCATCTTAACTATGCAAGTGTGATCTGCTGATGGATAGGCGTTAGGTCTAGGTATTTTCGGGGTAGGATACTATAGTATTTGTATTGTTTGATGTATTCGAAAAGAGTTCTGGCTCCTAACTGCTGTCAAATAATTGTAAAAAATTTTTATCGGCATCTTAACTATGCAAGTGTGATCTGCTGATGGATAGGCGTTAGTTCTAGGTACTTTGTGGGTAGGATACTATAGTATTTGTATTGTTTGATGTATTCGAAAAGAGTTCTGGCTCCTAACTGTTGTCAAATAATTGTAAAAAAATTATATCGGCATCTTAACTATGCAAGTGTGATCTGCTGATGGATAGGCGTTAGTTCTAGGTACTTTCTGGGTAGGATACTATAGTATTTGTATTGTTTGATGTATTCGAAAAGAGTGCTGGCTCCTAACTGTTGTCAAATAATTGTAAAAAAATTTATCGGCATCTTAACTATGCAAGTGTGATCTGCTGATGGATAGGCATTAGTTCTAGGTACTTTGTGGGTAGGATACTATAGTATTTGTATTGTTTGATGTATTCGAAAAGAGTTCTGGCTCCTAACTGTTGTCAAATAATTGTAAAAAAATTATATTGGCATCTTAACTATGCAAGTGTGATCTGCTGATGGATAGGCGTTAGTTCTAGGTACTTTCTGGGTAGGATACTATAGTATTTGTATTGTTTGATGTATTCGAAAAGAGTTCTGGCTCCTAACTGTTGTCAAATAATTATAAAAAAATTTTATCGGCATCTTAACTATGCAAGTGTGATCTGCTGATGGATAGGCGTTAGTTCTAGGTACTTTCGGGGTAGGATACTATAGTATTTGTATTGTTTGATGTATTCGAAAAGAGTTCTGGCTCCTAACTGTTGTCAAATAATTGTAAAAAAATTTTATCGGCATCTTAACTATGCAAGTGTGATCTGCTGATGGATAGGCGTTAGTTCTAGGTACTTTCTGGGTAGGATACTATAGTATTTGTATTGTTTGATGTATTCGAAGAGAGTTCTGGCTCCTAACTGTTGTCAAATAATTGTAAAAAAATTTTATCGGCATCTTAACTATGCAAGTGTGATCTGCTGATGGATAGGCGTTAGTTCTAGGTACTTTCGGGGTAGGATACTATAGTATTTGTATTGTATGATGTATTCGAAAAGAGTTCTGGCTCCTAACTGTTGTCAAATAATTGTAAAAAAATTTTATCGGCATCTTAACTATGCAAGTGTGATCTGCTGATGGATAGGCGTTAGTTCTAGGTACTTTCGGGGTAGAATACTATAGTATTTGTATTGTTTGATGTATTCGAAAAGAGTTCTGGCTCCTAACTGTTGTCAAATAATTGTAAAAAAATTTTATCGGCATCTTAACTATGCAAGTGTGATCTGCTGATGGATAGGCGTTAGTTCTAGGTACTTTCTGTGTAGGATACTATAGTATTTGTATTGTTTGATGTATTCGAAAAGAGTTCTGGCTCCTAACTGTTGTCAAATAATTATAAAAAAATTTTATCGGCATCTTAACTATGCAAGTGTGATCTGCTGATGGATAGGCGTTAGTTCTAGGTACTTTCGGGGTAGGATACTATAGTATTTGTATTGTTTGATGTATTCGAAAAGAGTTCTGGCTCCTAACTGTTGTCAAATAATGTAAAAAAATTTTATCGGCATCTTAACTATGCAAGTGTGATCTGCTGATGGATAGGCGTTAGTTCTAGGTACTTTCGGGGTAGGATACTATAGTATTTGTATTGTTTGATGTATTCGAAAAGAGTTCCGGCTCCTAACTGTTGTCAAATAATTGTAAAAAAAATTTATCGGCATCTTAACTATGCAAGTGTGATTTGCTGATGGATAGGCGTTAGTTCTAGGTACTTTCTGGGTAGGATACTATAGTATTTGTATTGTTTGATGTATTCGAAAAGAGTTCTGGCTCCTAACTGTTGTCAAATAATTATAAAAAAATTTTATCGGCATCTTAACTATGCAAGTGTGATCTGCTGATGGATAGGCGTTAGTTCTAGGTACTTTCGGGGTAGGATACTATAGTATTTGTATTGTTTGATGTATTCGAAAAAAGTTCTGGCTCCTAACTGTTGTCAAATAATGTAAAAAAATTTTATCGGCATCTTAACTATGCAAGTGTGATCTGCTGATGGATAGGCGTTAGTTATAGGTACTTTCTGGGTAGGATACTATAGTATTTGTATTGTTTGATGTATTCGAAAAGAGTTCTGGCTCCTAACTGTTGTCAAATAATTGTAAAAAAAATTTATCGGCATCTTAACTATGCAAGTGTGATCTGCTGATGGATAGGCGTTAGTTCTAGGTACTTTCTGGGTAGGATACTATAGTATTAGTATTGTTTGATGTATTCGAAAAGAGTTCTGGCTCCTAACTGTTGTCAAATAATTGTTAAAAAATTTTATCGGCATCTTAACTATGCAAGTGTGATCTGCTGATGGATAGGCGTTAGTTATAGGTACTTTCTGGGTAGGATACTATAGTATTTGTATTGTTTGATGTATTCGAAAAGAGTTCTGGCTCCTAACTGTTGTCAAATAATTGTAAAAAAAATTTATCGGCATCTTAACTATGCAAGTGTGATCTGCTGATGGATAGGCGTTAGTTCTAGGTACTTTCGGGGTAGGATACTATAGTATTTGTATTGTTTGATGTATTCGAAAAGAGTTCTGCCTCCTAACTGTTGTCAAATAATTGTAAAAAAATTTATCGGCATCTTAACTATGCAAGTGTGATGTGCTGATGGATAGGCATTAGTTCTAGGTACTTTGTGGGTAGGATACTATAGTCTTTGTATTGTTTGATGTATTCGAAAAGAGTTCTGGCTCCTAACTGTTGTCAAATAATTGTAAAAAAATTATATCGGCATCTTAACTATGCAAGTGTGATCTGCTGATGGATAGGCGTTAGTTCTAGGTACTTTCTGGGTAGGATACTATAGTATTTGTATTGTTTGATGTATTCGAAAAGAGTTCTGGCTCCTAACTGTTGTCAAATAATTATAAAAAAATTTTATCGGCATCTTAACTATGCAAGTGTGATCTGCTGATGGATAGGCGTTAGTTCTAGGTACTTTCTGGGTAGGATACTATAGTATTTGTATTGTTTGATGTATTCGAAAAGAGTTCTGGCTCCTAACTGTTGTCAAATAATTGTAAAAAAATTTTATCGGCATCTTAACTATGCAAGTGTGATCTGCTGATGGATAGGCGTTAGTTCTAGGTACTTTCTGGGTAGGATACTATAGTATTTGTATTGTTTGATGTATTCGAAGAGAGTTCTGGCTCCTAACTGTTGTCAAATAATTGTAAAAAAATTTTATCGGCATCTTAACTATGCAAGTGTGATCTGCTGATGGATAGGCGTTAGTTATAGGTACTTTCTGGGTAGGATACTATAGTATTTGTATTGTTTGATGTATTCGAAAAGAGTTCTGGCTCCTAACTGTTGTCAAATAATTGTAAAAAAAAATTATCGGCATCTTAACTATGCAAGTGTGATCTGCTGATGGATAGGCGTTAGTTCTAGGTACTTTCTGGGTAGGATACTATAGTATTAGTATTGTTTGATGTATTCGAAAAGAGTTCTGGCTCCTAACTGTTGTCAAATAATTGTAAAAAAAATTTATCGGCATCTTAACTATGCAAGTGTGATCTGCTGATGGATAGGCGTTAGTTCTAGGTACTTTCGGGGTAGGATACTATAGTATTTGTATTGTTTGATGTATTCGAAAAGAGTTCTGGCTCCTAACTGTTGTCAAATAATTGTAAAAAAATTTTATCGGCATCTTAACTATGCAAGTGTGATCTGCTGATGGATAGGCGTTAGTTCTAGGTACTTTCTGGGTAGGATACTATAGTATTTGTATTGTTTGATGTATTCGAAAAGAGTTCTCGCTCCTAACTGTTGTCAAATAATTATAAAAAAATTTTATCGGCATCTTAACTATGCAAGTGTGATCTGCTGATGGATAGGCGTTAGTTCTAGGTACTTTCGGGGTAGGATACTATAGTATTTGTATTGTTTGATGTATTCGAAAAGAGTTCTGCCTCCTAACTGTTGTCAAATAATTGTAAAAAAAATTTATCGGCATCTTAACTATGCAAGTGTGATCTGCTGATGGATAGGCGTTAGTTCTAGGTACTTTCTGGGTATGATACTATAGTATTTGTATTGTTTGATGTATTCGAAGAGAGTTCTGGCTCCTAACTGTTGTCAAATAATTGTAAAAAAATTTTATCGGCATCTTAACTATGCAAGTGTGGTCTGCTGATGGATAGGCGTTAGTTATAGGTACTTTCTGGGTAGGATACTATAGTATTTGTATTGTTTGATGTATTCGAAAAGAGTTCTCGCTCCTAACTGTTGTCAAATAATTGTAAAAAAAATTTATCGGCATCTTAACTATGCAAGTGTGATCTGCTGATGGATAGGCGTTAGTTCTAGGTACTTTCTGGGTAGGATACTATAGTATTAGTATTGTTTGATGTATTCGAAAAGAGTTCTGGCTCCTAACTGTTGTCAAATAATTGTAAAAAAATTTTATCGGCATCTTAACTATGCAAGTGTGATCTGCTGATGGATAGGCGTTAGTTCTAGGTACTTTCGGGGTAGGATACTATAGTATTTGTATTGTTTGATGTATTCGAAAAGAGTTCTGGCTCCTAACTGTTGTCAAATAATTGTAAAAAAATTTTATCGGCATCTTAACTATGCAAGTGTGATCTGCTGATGGATAGGCGTTAGTTATAGGTACTTTCTGGGTAGGATACTATAGTATTTGTATTGTTTGATGTATTCGAAAAGAGTTCTGGCTCCTAACTGTTGTCAAATAATTGTAAAAAAAATTTATCGGCATCTTAACTATGCAAGTGTGATCTGCTGATGGATAGGCGTTAGTTCTAGGTACTTTCTGGGTAGGATACTATAGTATTAGTATTGTTTGATGTATTCGAAAAGAGTTCTGGCTCCTAACTGTTGTCAAATAATTGTAAAAAAATTTTATCGGCATCTTAACTATGCAAGTGTGATCTGCTGATGGATAGGCGTTAGTTCTAGGTACTTTCGGGGTAGGATACTATAGTATTTGTATTGTTTGATGTATTCGAAAAGAGTTCTGGCTCCTAACTGTTGTCAAATAATTGTAAAAAAATTTTATCGGCATCTTAACTATGCAAGTGTGATCTGCTGATGGATAGGCGTTAGTTCTAGGTACTTTCGGGGTAGGATACTATAGTATTTGTATTGTTTGATGTATTCGAAAAGAGTTCTGGCTCCTAACTGTTGTCAAATAATTGTAAAAAAATTTTATCGGCATCTTAACTATGCAAGTGTGATCTGCTGATGGATAGGCGTTAGTTCTAGGTACTTTCTGGGTAGGATACTATAGTATTTGTATTGTTTGATGTATTCGAAAAGAGTTCTGGCTCCTAACTGTTGTCAAATAATTATAAAAAAATTTTATCGGCATCTTAACTATGCAAGTGTGATCTGCTGATGGATAGGCGTTAGTTCTAGGTACTTTCGGGGTAGGATACTATAGTATTTGTATTGTTTGATGTATTCGAAAAGAGTTCTGGCTCCTAACTGTTGTCAAATAATTGTAAAAAAAATTTATCGGCATCTTAACTATGCAAGTGTGATCTGCTGATGGATAGGCGTTAGTTCTAGGTACTTTCTGGGTATGATACTATAGTATTTGTATTGTTTGATGTATTCGAAGAGAGTTCTGGCTCCTAACTGTTGTCAAATAATTGTAAAAAAATTTTATCGGCATCTTAACTATGCAAGTGTGGTCTGCTGATGGATAGGCGTTAGTTATAGGTACTTTCTGGGTAGGATACTATAGTATTTGTATTGTTTGATGTATTCGAAAAGAGTTCTCGCTCCTAACTGTTGTCAAATAATTGTAAAAAAAATTTATCGGCATCTTAACTATGCAAGTGTGATCTGCTGATGGATAGGCGTTAGTTCTAGGTACTTTCTGGGTAGGATACTATAGTATTAGTATTGTTTGATGTATTCGAAAAGAGTTCTGGCTCCTAACTGTTGTCAAATAATTGTAAAAAAATTTTATCGGCATCTTAACTATGCAAGTGTGATCTGCTGATGGATAGGCGTTAGTTCTAGGTACTTTCGGGGTAGGATACTATAGTATTTGTATTGTTTGATGTATTCGAAAAGAGTTCTGGCTCCTAACTGTTGTCAAATAATTGTAAAAAAATTTTATCGGCATCTTAACTATGCAAGTGTGATCTGCTGATGGATAGGCGTTAGTTATAGGTACTTTCTGGGTAGGATACTATAGTATTTGTATTGTTTGATGTATTCGAAAAGAGTTCTGGCTCCTAACTGTTGTCAAATAATTGTAAAAAAAATTTATCGGCATCTTAACTATGCAAGTGTGATCTGCTGATGGATAGGCGTTAGTTCTAGGTACTTTCTGGGTAGGATACTATAGTATTAGTATTGTTTGATGTATTCGAAAAGAGTTCTGGCTCCTAACTGTTGTCAAATAATTGTAAAAAAATTTTATCGGCATCTTAACTATGCAAGTGTGATCTGCTGATGGATAGGCGTTAGTTCTAGGTACTTTCGGGGTAGGATACTATAGTATTTGTATTGTTTGATGTATTCGAAAAGAGTTCTGGCTCCTAACTGTTGTCAAATAATTGTAAAAAAATTTTATCGGCATCTTAACTATGCAAGTGTGATCTGCTGATGGATAGGCGTTAGTTCTAGGTACTTTCGGGGTAGGATACTATAGTATTTGTATTGTTTGATGTATTCGAAAAGAGTTCTGGCTCCTAACTGTTGTCAAATAATTGTAAAAAAAATTTATCGGCATCTTAACTATGCAAGTGTGATCTGCTGATGGATAGGCGTTAGTTCTAGGTACTTTCTGGGTATGATACTATAGTATTTGTATTGTTTGATGTATTCGAAGAGAGTTCTGGCTCCTAACTGTTGTCAAATAATTGTAAAAAAATTTTATCGGCATCTTAACTATGCAAGTGTGGTCTGCTGATGGATAGGCGTTAGTTATAGGTACTTTCTGGGTAGGATACTATAGTATTTGTATTGTTTGATGTATTCGAAAAGAGTTCTCGCTCCTAACTGTTGTCAAATAATTATAAAAAAAATTTATCGGCATCTTAACTATGCAAGTGTGATCTGCTGATGGATAGGCGTTAGTTCTAGGTACTTTCTGGGTAGGATACTATAGTATTAGTATTGTTTGATGTATTCGAAAAGAGTTCTGGCTCCTAACTGTTGTCAAATAATTGTAAAAAAATTTTATCGGCATCTTAACTATGCAAGTGTGATCTGCTGATGGATAGGCGTTAGTTCTAGGTACTTTCGGGGTAGGATACTATAGTATTTGTATTGTTTGATGTATTCGAAAAGAGTTCTGGCTCCTAACTGTTGTCAAATAATTGTAAAAAAATTTTATCGGCATCTTAACTATGCAAGTGTGATCTGCTGATGGATAGGCGTTAGTTATAGGTACTTTCTGGGTAGGATACTATAGTATTTGTATTGTTTGATGTATTCGAAAAGAGTTCTGGCTCCTAACTGTTGTCAAATAATTGTAAAAAAAATTTATCGGCATCTTAACTATGCAAGCGTGATCTGCTGATGGATAGGCGTTAGTTCTAGGTACTTTCTGGGTAGGATACTATAGTATTAGTATTGTTTGATGTATTCGAAAAGAGTTCTGGCTCCTAACTGTTGTCAAATAATTGTAAAAAAATTTTATCGGCATCTTAACTATGCAAGTGTGATCTGCTGATGGATAGGCGTTAGTTCTAGGTACTTTCGGGGTAGGATACTATAGTATTTGTATTGTTTGATGTATTCGAAAAGAGTTCTGGCTCCTAACTATTGTCAAATAATTGTAAAAAAATTTTATCGGCATCTTAACTATGCAAGTGTGATCTGCTGATGGATAGGCGTTAGTTATAGGTACTTTCTGGGTAGGATACTATAGTATTTGTATTGTTTGATGTATTCCAAAAGAGTTCTGGCTCCTAACTGCTGTCAAATAATTGTAAAAAAAATTTATCGGCATCTAAACTATGCAAGTGTGATCTGCTGATGGATAGGCGTTAGTTCTAGGTACTTTCTGGGTAGGATACTATAGTATTTGTATTGTTTGATGTATTCGAAAAGAGTTCTGGCTCCTAACTGTTGTCAAATAATTATAAAAAAATTTTATCGGCATCTTAACTATGCAAGTATGATCTGCTGATGGATAGGCGTTAGTTCTAGGTACTTTCGGGGTAGGATACTATAGTATTTGTATTGTTTGATGTATTCGAAAAGAGTTCTGGCTCCTAACTGTTGTCAAATAATTGTAAAAAAATTTTATCGGCATCTTAACTATGCAAGTGTGATCTGCTGATGGATAGGCGTTAGTTCTAGGTACTTTCTGGGTAGGATACTATAGTATTTGTATTGTTTGATGTATTCGAAGAGAGTTCTGGCTCCTAACTGTTGTCAAATAATTGTAAAAAAATTTTATCGGCATCTTAACTATGCAAGTGTGATCTGCTGATGGATAGGCGTTAGTTATAGGTACTTTCTGGGTAGGATACTATAGTATTTGTATTGTTTGATGTATTCGAAAAGAGTTCTGGCTCCTAACTGTTGTCAAATAATTGTAAAAAAAATTTATCGGCATCTTAACTATGCAAGTGTGATCTGCTGATGGATAGGCGTTAGTTCTAGGTACTTTCTGTGTAGGATACTATAGTATTTGTATTGTTTGATGTATTCGAAAAGAGTTCTGGCTCCTAACTGTTGTCAAATAATTATAAAAAAATTTTATCGGCATCTTAACTATGCAAGTGTGATCTGCTGATGGATAGGCGTTAGTTCTAGGTACTTTCGGGGTAGGATACTATAGTATTTATATTGTTTGATGTATTCGAAAAGAGTTCTGGCTCCTAACTGTTGTCAAATAATGTAAAAAAATTTTATCGGCATCTTAACTATGCAAGTCTGATCTGCTGATGGATAGGCGTTAGTTCTAGGTACTTTCGGGGTAGGATACTATAGTATTTGTATTGTTTGATGTATTCGAAAAGAGTTCTGGCTCCTAACTGTTGTCAACTAATTGTAAAAAAATTTTATCGGCATCTTAACTATGCAAGTGTGATCTGCTGATGGATAGGCGTTAGTTCGAGGTACTTTCTGGGTAGGAGACTATAGTATTTGTATTGTTTGATGTATTCGAAAAGAGTTCTGCCTCCTAACTGTTGTCAAATAATTGTAAAAAAATTTTGTCGGCATCTTAACTAGGCAAGTTTGATCTGCTGATGGATAGGCGTTAGTTCTAGGTACTTTCTGGGTAGGATACTATAGTATTAGTATTTTTTGATGTATTCGAAAAGAGTTCTGGCTCCTAACTGTTGTCAAATAATGTAAAAAAAATTTATCGGCATCTTAACTATGCAAGTGTGATCTGGTGATGGATAGGCGTTAGTTCTAGGTACTTTGTGGGTAGGATACTATAGTATTTGTATTGTTTGATGTATTCGAAAAGAGTTCTGGCTCCTAACTGTTGTCAAATAATTGTAAATAAATTTTATCGGCATCTTAACTATGCAAGTGTGATCTGCTGATGGATAGGCGTTAGTTCTAGGTATTTTCGGGGTAGGATACTATAGTATTTGTATTGTTTGATGTATTCGAAAAGAGTTCTGGCTCCTAACTGTTGTCAAATAATTGTAAAAAAATTTTATCGGCATCTTAACTATGCAAGTGTGATCTGCTGATGGATAGGCGTTAGTTCTAGGTACTTTGTGGGTAGGATACTATAGTATTTGTATTGTTTGATGTATTCGAAAAGAGTTCTGGCTCCTAACTGTTGTCAAATAATTGTAAAAAAATTATATCGGCATCTTAACTATGCAAGTGTGATCTGCTGATGGATAGGCGTTAGTTCTAGGTACTTTCTGGGTAGGATACTATAGTATTTGTATTGTTTGATGTATTCGAAAAGAGTGCTGGCTCCTAACTGTTGTCAAATAATTGTAAAAAAATTTATCGGCATCTTAACTATGCAAGTGTGATCTGCTGATGGATAGGCATTAGTTCTAGGTACTTTGTGGGTAGGATACTATAGTATTTGTATTGTTTGATGTATTCGAAAAGAGTTCTGGCTCCTAACTGTTGTCAAATAATTGTAAAAAAATTATATTGGCATCTTAACTATGCAAGTGTGATCTGCTGATGGATAGGCGTTAGTTCTAGGTACTTTCTGGGTAGGATACTATAGTATTTGTATTGTTTGATGTATTCGAAAAGAGTTCTGGCTCCTAACTGTTGTCAAATAATTATAAAAAAATTTTATCGGCATCTTAACTATGCAAGTGTGATCTGCTGATGGATAGGCGTTAGTTCTAGGTACTTTCGGGGTAGGATACTATAGTATTTGTATTGTTTGATGTATTCGAAAAGAGTTCTGGCTCCTAACTGTTGTCAAATAATTGTAACAAAATTTTATCGGCATCTTAACTATGCAAGTGTGATCTGCTGATGGATAGGCGTTAGTTCTAGGTACTTTCTGGGTAGGATACTATAGTATTTGTATTGTTTGATGTATTCGAAGAGAGTTCTGGCTCCTAACTGTTGTCAAATAATTGTAAAAAAATTTTATCGGCATCTTAACTATGCAAGTGTGATCTGCTGATGGATAGGCGTTAGTTCTAGGTACTTTCGGGGTAGGATACTATAGTATTTGTATTGTATGATGTATTCGAAAAGAGTTCTGGCTCCTAACTGTTGTCAAATAATTGTAAAAAAATTTTATCGGCATCTTAACTATGCAAGTGTGATCTGCTGATGGATAGGCGTTAGTTCTAGGTACTTTCGGGGTAGAATACTATAGTATTTGTATTGTTTGATGTATTCGAAAAGAGTTCTGGCTCCTAACTGTTGTCAAATAATTGTAAAAAAATTTTATCGGCATCTTAACTATGCAAGTGTGATCTGCTGATGGATAGGCGTTAGTTCTAGGTACTTTCTGTGTAGGATACTATAGTATTTGTATTGTTTGATGTATTCGAAAAGAGTTCTGGCTCCTAACTGTTGTCAAATAATTATAAAAAAATTTTATCGGCATCTTAACTATGCAAGTGTGATCTGCTGATGGATAGGCGTTAGTTCTAGGTACTTTCGGGGTAGGATACTATAGTATTTGTATTGTTTGATGTATTCGAAAAGAGTTCTGGCTCCTAACTGTTGTCAAATAATGTAAAAAAATTTTATCGGCATCTTAACTATGCAAGTGTGATCTGCTGATGGATAGGCGTTAGTTCTAGGTACTTTCGGGGTAGGATACTATAGTATTTGTATTGTTTGATGTATTCGAAAAGAGTTCCGGCTTCTAACTGTTGTCAAATAATTGTAAAAAAAATTTATCGGCATCTTAACTATGCAAGTGTGATCTGCTGATGGATAGGCGTTAGTTCTAGGTACTTTCTGGGTAGGATACTATAGTATTTGTATTGTTTGATGTATTCGAAAAGAGTTCTGGCTCCTAACTGTTGTCAAATAATTATAAAAAAATTTTATCGGCATCTTAACTATGCAAGTGTGATCTGCTGATGGATAGGCGTTAGTTCTAGGTACTTTCGGGGTAGGATACTATAGTATTTGTATTGTTTGATGTATTCGAAAAAAGTTCTGGCTCCTAACTGTTGTCAAATAATGTAAAAAAATTTTATCGGCATCTTAACTATGCAAGTGTGATCGGCTGATGGATAGGCGTTAGTTCTAGGTACTTTCGGGGTAGGATACTATAGTATTAGTATTGTTTGATGTATTCGAAAAGAGTTCTGGCTCCTAACTGTTGTCAAATAATTGTAAAAAAATTTTATCGGCATCTTAACTATGCAAGTGTGATCTGCTGATGGATAGGCGTTAGTTCTAGGTACTTTCGGGGTAGGATACTATAGTATTTGTATTGTTTGATGTATTCGAAAAGAGTTCTGGCTCCTAACTATTGTCAAATAATTGTAAAAAAATTTTATCGGCATCTTAACTATGCAAGTGTGATCTGCTGATGGATAGGCGTTAGTTATAGGTACTTTCTGGGTAGGATACTATAGTATTTGTATTGTTTGATGTATTCCAAAAGAGTTCTGGCTCCTAACTGCTGTCAAATAATTGTAAAAAAAATTTATCGGCATCTAAACTATGCAAGTGTGATCTGCTGATGGATAGGCGTTAGTTCTAGGTACTTTCTGGGTAGGATACTATAGTATTTGTATTGTTTGATGTATTCGAAAAGAGTTCTGGCTCCTAACTGTTGTCAAATAATTATAAAAAAATTTTATCGGCATCTTAACTATGCAAGTGTGATCTGCTGATGGATAGGCGTTAGTTCTAGGTACTTTCGGGGTAGGATACTATAGTATTTGTATTGTTTGATGTATTCGAAAAGAGTTCTGGCTCCTAACTGTTGTCAAATAATTGTAAAAAAATTTTATCGGCATCTTAACTATGCAAGTGTGATCTGCTGATAGATAGGCGTTAGTTCTAGGTACTTTCTGGGTAGGATACTATAGTATTTGTATTGTTTGATGTATTCGAAGAGAGTTCTGGCTCCTAACTGTTGTCAAATAATTGTAAAAAAATTTTATCGGCATCTTAACTATGCAAGTGTGATCTGCTGATGGATAGGCGTTAGTTATAGGTACTTTCTGGGTAGGATACTATAGTATTTGTATTGTTTGATGTATTCGAAAAGAGTTCTGGCTCCTAACTGTTGTCAAATAATTGTAAAAAAAATTTATCGGCATCTTAACTATGCAAGTGTGATCTGCTGATGGATAGGCGTTAGTTCTAGGTACTTTCTGTGTAGGATACTATAGTATTTGTATTGTTTGATGTATTCGAAAAGAGTTCTGGCTCCTAACTGTTGTCAAATAATTATAAAAAAATTTTATCGGCATCTTAACTATGCAAGTGTGATCTGCTGATGGATAGGCGTTAGTTCTAGGTACTTTCGGGGTAGGATACTATAGTATTTATATTGTTTGATGTATTCGAAAAGAGTTCTGGCTCCTAACTGTTGTCAAATAATGTAAAAAAATTTTATCGGCATCTTAACTATGCAAGTCTGATCTGCTGATGGATAGGCGTTAGTTCTAGGTACTTTCGGGGTAGGATACTATAGTATTTGTATTGTTTGATGTATTCGAAAAGAGTTCTGGCTCCTAACTGTTGTCAACTAATTGTAAAAAAATTTTATCGGCATCTTAACTATGCAAGTGTGATCTGCTGATGGATAGGCGTTAGTTCGAGGTACTTTCTGGGTAGGAGACTATAGTATTTGTATTGTTTGATGTATTCGAAAAGAGTTCTGCCTCCTAACTGTTGTCAAATAATTGTAAAAAAATTTTGTCGGCATCTTAACTAGGCAAGTTTGATCTGCTGATGGATAGGCGTTAGTTCTAGGTACTTTCTGGGTAGGATACTATAGTATTAGTATTTTTTGATGTATTCGAAAAGAGTTCTGGCTCCTAACTGTTGTCAAATAATGTCAAAAAATTTTATCGGCATCTTAACTATGCAAGTGTGATCTGGTGATGGATAGGCGTTAGTTCTAGGTACTTTGTGGGTAGGATACTATAGTATTTGTATTGTTTGATGTATTCGAAAAGAGTTCTGGCTCCTAACTGTTGTCAAATAATTGTAAATAAATTTTATCGGCATCTTAACTATGCAAGTGTGATCTGCTGATGGATAGGCGTTAGTTCTAGGTATTTTCGGGGTAGGATACTATAGTATTTGTATTGTTTGATGTATTCGAAAAGAGTTCTGGCTCCTAACTGTTGTCAAATAATTGTAAAAAAATTTTATCGGCATCTTAACTATGCAAGTGTGATCTGCTGATGGATAGGCGTTAGTTCTAGGTACTTTCTGGGTAGGATACTATAGTATTTGTATTGTTTGATGTATTCGAAAAGAGTTCTGGCTCCTAACTGTTGTCAAATAATTATAAAAAAATTTTATCGGCATCTTAACTATGCAAGTGTGATCTGCTGATGGATAGGCGTTAGTTCTAGGTACTTTCGGGGTAGGATACTATAGTATTTGTATTGTTTGATGTATTCGAAAAGAGTTCTGGCTCCTAACTGTTGTCAAATAATTGTAAAAAAAATTTATCGGCATCTTAACTATGCAAGTGTGATCTGCTGATGGATAGGCGTTAGTTCTAGGTACTTTCTGGGTATGATACTATAGTATTTGTATTGTTTGATGTATTCGAAGAGAGTTCTGGCTCCTAACTGTTGTCAAATAATTGTAAAAAAATTTTATCGGCATCTTAACTATGCAAGTGTGGTCTGCTGATGGATAGGCGTTAGTTATAGGTACTTTCTGGGTAGGATACTATAGTATTTGTATTGTTTGATGTATTCGAAAAGAGTTCTCGCTCCTAACTGTTGTCAAATAATTATAAAAAAAATTTATCGGCATCTTAACTATGCAAGTGTGATCTGCTGATGGATAGGCGTTAGTTCTAGGTACTTTCTGGGTAGGATACTATAGTATTAGTATTGTTTGATGTATTCGAAAAGAGTTCTGGCTCCTAACTGTTGTCAAATAATTGTAAAAAAATTTTATCGGCATCTTAACTATGCAAGTGTGATCTGCTGATGGATAGGCGTTAGTTCTAGGTACTTTCGGGGTAGGATACTATAGTATTTGTATTGTTTGATGTATTCGAAAAGAGTTCTGGCTCCTAACTGTTGTCAAATAATTGTAAAAAAATTTTATCGGCATCTTAACTATGCAAGTGTGATCTGCTGATGGATAGGCGTTAGTTATAGGTACTTTCTGGGTAGGATACTATAGTATTTGTATTGTTTGATGTATTCGAAAAGAGTTCTGGCTCCTAACTGTTGTCAAATAATTGTAAAAAAAATTTATCGGCATCTTAACTATGCAAGCGTGATCTGCTGATGGATAGGCGTTAGTTCTAGGTACTTTCTGGGTAGGATACTATAGTATTAGTATTGTTTGATGTATTCGAAAAGAGTTCTGGCTCCTAACTGTTGTCAAATAATTGTAAAAAAATTTTATCGGCATCTTAACTATGCAAGTGTGATCTGCTGATGGATAGGCGTTAGTTCTAGGTACTTTCGGGGTAGGATACTATAGTATTTGTATTGTTTGATGTATTCGAAAAGAGTTCTGGCTCCTAACTATTGTCAAATAATTGTAAAAAAATTTTATCGGCATCTTAACTATGCAAGTGTGATCTGCTGATGGATAGGCGTTAGTTATAGGTACTTTCTGGGTAGGATACTATAGTATTTGTATTGTTTGATGTATTCCAAAAGAGTTCTGGCTCCTAACTGCTGTCAAATAATTGTAAAAAAAATTTATCGGCATCTAAACTATGCAAGTGTGATCTGCTGATGGATAGGCGTTAGTTCTAGGTACTTTCTGGGTAGGATACTATAGTATTTGTATTGTTTGATGTATTCGAAAAGAGTTCTGGCTCCTAACTGTTGTCAAATAATTATAAAAAAATTTTATCGGCATCTTAACTATGCAAGTGTGATCTGCTGATGGATAGGCGTTAGTTCTAGGTACTTTCGGGGTAGGATACTATAGTATTTGTATTGTTTGATGTATTCGAAAAGAGTTCTGGCTCCTAACTGTTGTCAAATAATTGTAAAAAAATTTTATCGGCATCTTAACTATGCAAGTGTGATCTGCTGATGGATAGGCGTTAGTTCTAGGTACTTTCTGGGTAGGATACTATAGTATTTGTATTGTTTGATGTATTCGAAGAGAGTTCTGGCTCCTAACTGTTGTCAAATAATTGTAAAAAAATTTTATCGGCATCTTAACTATGCAAGTGTGATCTGCTGATGGATAGGCGTTAGTTATAGGTACTTTCTGGGTAGGATACTATAGTATTTGTATTGTTTGATGTATTCGAAAAGAGTTCTGGCTCCTAACTGTTGTCAAATAATTGTAAAAAAAATTTATCGGCATCTTAACTATGCAAGTGTGATCTGCTGATGGATAGGCGTTAGTTCTAGGTACTTTCTGTGTAGGATACTATAGTATTTGTATTGTTTGATGTATTCGAAAAGAGTTCTGGCTCCTAACTGTTGTCAAATAATTATAAAAAAATTTTATCGGCATCTTAACTATGCAAGTGTGATCTGCTGATGGATAGGCGTTAGTTCTAGGTACTTTCGGGGTAGGATACTATAGTATTTATATTGTTTGATGTATTCGAAAAGAGTTCTGGCTCCTAACTGTTGTCAAATAATGTAAAAAAATTTTATCGGCATCTTAACTATGCAAGTCTGATCTGCTGATGGATAGGCGTTAGTTCTAGGTACTTTCGGGGTAGGATACTATAGTATTTGTATTGTTTGATGTATTCGAAAAGAGTTCTGGCTCCTAACTGTTGTCAACTAATTGTAAAAAAATTTTATCGGCATCTTAACTATGCAAGTGTGATCTGCTGATGGATAGGCGTTAGTTCGAGGTACTTTCTGGGTAGGAGACTATAGTATTTGTATTGTTTGATGTATTCGAAAAGAGTTCTGGCTCCTAACTGTTGTCAAATAATTGTAAAAAAATTTTGTCGGCATCTTAACTAGGCAAGTTTGATCTGCTGATGGATAGGCGTTAGTTCTAGGTACTTTCTGGGTAGGATACTATAGTATTAGTATTTTTTGATGTATTCGAAAAGAGTTCTGGCTCCTAACTGTTGTCAAATAATGTAAAAAAATTTTATCGGCATCTTAACTATGCAAGTGTGATCTGGTGATGGATAGGCGTTAGTTCTAGGTACTTTGTGGGTAGGATACTATAGTATTTGTATTGTTTGATGTATTCGAAAAGAGTTCTGGCTCCTAACTGTTGTCAAATAATTGTAAATAAATTTTATCGGCATCTTAACTATGCAAGTGTGATCTGCTGATGGATAGGCGTTAGGTCTAGGTATTTTCGGGGTAGGATACTATAGTATTTGTATTGTTTGATGTATTCGAAAAGAGTTCTGGCTCCTAACTGCTGTCAAATAATTGTAAAAAATTTTTATCGGCATCTTAACTATGCAAGTGTGATCTGCTGATGGATAGGCGTTAGTTCTAGGTACTTTGTGGGTAGGATACTATAGTATTTGTATTGTTTGATGTATTCGAAAAGAGTTCTGGCTCCTAACTGTTGTCAAATAATTGTAAAAAAATTATATCGGCATCTTAACTATGCAAGTGTGATCTGCTGATGGATAGGCGTTAGTTCTAGGTACTTTCTGGGTAGGATACTATAGTATTTGTATTGTTTGATGTATTCGAAAAGAGTGCTGGCTCCTAACTGTTGTCAAATAATTGTAAAAAAATTTATCGGCATCTTAACTATGCAAGTGTGATCTGCTGATGGATAGGCATTAGTTCTAGGTACTTTGTGGGTAGGATACTATAGTATTTGTATTGTTTGATGTATTCGAAAAGAGTTCTGGCTCCTAACTGTTGTCAAATAATTGTAAAAAAATTATATTGGCATCTTAACTATGCAAGTGTGATCTGCTGATGGATAGGCGTTAGTTCTAGGTACTTTCTGGGTAGGATACTATAGTATTTGTATTGTTTGATGTATTCGAAAAGAGTTCTGGCTCCTAACTGTTGTCAAATAATTATAAAAAAATTTTATCGGCATCTTAACTATGCAAGTGTGATCTGCTGATGGATAGGCGTTAGTTCTAGGTACTTTCGGGGTAGGATACTATAGTATTTGTATTGTTTGATGTATTCGAAAAGAGTTCTGGCTCCTAACTGTTGTCAAATAATTGTAAAAAAATTTTATCGGCATCTTAACTATGCAAGTGTGATCTGCTGATGGATAGGCGTTAGTTCTAGGTACTTTCTGGGTAGGATACTATAGTATTTGTATTGTTTGATGTATTCGAAGAGAGTTCTGGCTCCTAACTGTTGTCAAATAATTGTAAAAAAATTTTATCGGCATCTTAACTATGCAAGTGTGATCTGCTGATGGATAGGCGTTAGTTCTAGGTACTTTCGGGGTAGGATACTATAGTATTTGTATTGTATGATGTATTCGAAAAGAGTTCTGGCTCCTAACTGTTGTCAAATAATTGTAAAAAAATTTTATCGGCATCTTAACTATGCAAGTGTGATCTGCTGATGGATAGGCGTTAGTTCTAGGTACTTTCGGGGTAGAATACTATAGTATTTGTATTGTTTGATGTATTCGAAAAGAGTTCTGGCTCCTAACTGTTGTCAAATAATTGTAAAAAAATTTTATCGGCATCTTAACTATGCAAGTGTGATCTGCTGATGGATAGGCGTTAGTTCTAGGTACTTTCTGTGTAGGATACTATAGTATTTGTATTGTTTGATGTATTCGAAAAGAGTTCTGGCTCCTAACTGTTGTCAAATAATTATAAAAAAATTTTATCGGCATCTTAACTATGCAAGTGTGATCTGCTGATGGATAGGCGTTAGTTCTAGGTACTTTCGGGGTAGGATACTATAGTATTTGTATTGTTTGATGTATTCGAAAAGAGTTCTGGCTCCTAACTGTTGTCAAATAATGTAAAAAAATTTTATCGGCATCTTAACTATGCAAGTGTGATCTGCTGATGGATAGGCGTTAGTTCTAGGTACTTTCGGGGTAGGATACTATAGTATTTGTATTGTTTGATGTATTCGAAAAGAGTTCCGGCTCCTAACTGTTGTCAAATAATTGTAAAAAAAATTTATCGGCATCTTAACTATGCAAGTGTGATTTGCTGATGGATAGGCGTTAGTTCTAGGTACTTTCTGGGTAGGATACTATAGTATTTGTATTGTTTGATGTATTCGAAAAGAGTTCTGGCTCCTAACTGTTGTCAAATAATTATAAAAAAATTTTATCGGCATCTTAACTATGCAAGTGTGATCTGCTGATGGATAGGCGTTAGTTCTAGGTACTTTCGGGGTAGGATACTATAGTATTTGTATTGTTTGATGTATTCGAAAAAAGTTCTGGCTCCTAACTGTTGTCAAATAATGTAAAAAAATTTTATCGGCATCTTAACTATGCAAGTGTGATCTGCTGATGGATAGGCGTTAGTTATAGGTACTTTCTGGGTAGGATACTATAGTATTTGTATTGTTTGATGTATTCGAAAAGAGTTCTGGCTCCTAACTGTTGTCAAATAATTGTAAAAAAAATTTATCGGCATCTTAACTATGCAAGTGTGATCTGCTGATGGATAGGCGTTAGTTCTAGGTACTTTCTGGGTAGGATACTATAGTATTAGTATTGTTTGATGTATTCGAAAAGAGTTCTGGCTCCTAACTGTTGTCAAATAATTGTTAAAAAATTTTATCGGCATCTTAACTATGCAAGTGTGATCTGCTGATGGATAGGCGTTAGTTATAGGTACTTTCTGGGTAGGATACTATAGTATTTGTATTGTTTGATGTATTCGAAAAGAGTTCTGGCTCCTAACTGTTGTCAAATAATTGTAAAAAAAATTTATCGGCATCTTAACTATGCAAGTGTGATCTGCTGATGGATAGGCGTTAGTTCTAGGTACTTTCGGGGTAGGATACTATAGTATTTGTATTGTTTGATGTATTCGAAAAGAGTTCTGCCTCCTAACTGTTGTCAAATAATTGTAAAAAAATTTATCGGCATCTTAACTATGCAAGTGTGATGTGCTGATGGATAGGCATTAGTTCTAGGTACTTTGTGGGTAGGATACTATAGTCTTTGTATTGTTTGATGTATTCGAAAAGAGTTCTGGCTCCTAACTGTTGTCAAATAATTGTAAAAAAATTATATCGGCATCTTAACTATGCAAGTGTGATCTGCTGATGGATAGGCGTTAGTTCTAGGTACTTTCTGGGTAGGATACTATAGTATTTGTATTGTTTGATGTATTCGAAAAGAGTTCTGGCTCCTAACTGTTGTCAAATAATTATAAAAAAATTTTATCGGCATCTTAACTATGCAAGTGTGATCTGCTGATGGATAGGCGTTAGTTCTAGGTACTTTCTGGGTAGGATACTATAGTATTTGTATTGTTTGATGTATTCGAAAAGAGTTCTGGCTCCTAACTGTTGTCAAATAATTGTAAAAAAATTTTATCGGCATCTTAACTATGCAAGTGTGATCTGCTGATGGATAGGCGTTAGTTCTAGGTACTTTCTGGGTAGGATACTATAGTATTTGTATTGTTTGATGTATTCGAAGAGAGTTCTGGCTCCTAACTGTTGTCAAATAATTGTAAAAAAATTTTATCGGCATCTTAACTATGCAAGTGTGATCTGCTGATGGATAGGCGTTAGTTATAGGTACTTTCTGGGTAGGATACTATAGTATTTGTATTGTTTGATGTATTCGAAAAGAGTTCTGGCTCCTAACTGTTGTCAAATAATTGTAAAAAAAAATTATCGGCATCTTAACTATGCAAGTGTGATCTGCTGATGGATAGGCGTTAGTTCTAGGTACTTTCTGGGTAGGATACTATAGTATTAGTATTGTTTGATGTATTCGAAAAGAGTTCTGGCTCCTAACTGTTGTCAAATAATTGTAAAAAAAATTTATCGGCATCTTAACTATGCAAGTGTGATCTGCTGATGGATAGGCGTTAGTTCTAGGTACTTTCGGGGTAGGATACTATAGTATTTGTATTGTTTGATGTATTCGAAAAGAGTTCTGGCTCCTAACTGTTGTCAAATAATTGTAAAAAAATTTTATCGGCATCTTAACTATGCAAGTGTGATCTGCTGATGGATAGGCGTTAGTTCTAGGTACTTTCTGGGTAGGATACTATAGTATTTGTATTGTTTGATGTATTCGAAAAGAGTTCTCGCTCCTAACTGTTGTCAAATAATTATAAAAAAATTTTATCGGCATCTTAACTATGCAAGTGTGATCTGCTGATGGATAGGCGTTAGTTCTAGGTACTTTCGGGGTAGGATACTATAGTATTTGTATTGTTTGATGTATTCGAAAAGAGTTCTGCCTCCTAACTGTTGTCAAATAATTGTAAAAAAAATTTATCGGCATCTTAACTATGCAAGTGTGATCTGCTGATGGATAGGCGTTAGTTCTAGGTACTTTCTGGGTATGATACTATAGTATTTGTATTGTTTGATGTATTCGAAGAGAGTTCTGGCTCCTAACTGTTGTCAAATAATTGTAAAAAAATTTTATCGGCATCTTAACTATGCAAGTGTGGTCTGCTGATGGATAGGCGTTAGTTATAGGTACTTTCTGGGTAGGATACTATAGTATTTGTATTGTTTGATGTATTCGAAAAGAGTTCTCGCTCCTAACTGTTGTCAAATAATTGTAAAAAAAATTTATCGGCATCTTAACTATGCAAGTGTGATCTGCTGATGGATAGGCGTTAGTTCTAGGTACTTTCTGGGTAGGATACTATAGTATTAGTATTGTTTGATGTATTCGAAAAGAGTTCTGGCTCCTAACTGTTGTCAAATAATTGTAAAAAAATTTTATCGGCATCTTAACTATGCAAGTGTGATCTGCTGATGGATAGGCGTTAGTTCTAGGTACTTTCGGGGTAGGATACTATAGTATTTGTATTGTTTGATGTATTCGAAAAGAGTTCTGGCTCCTAACTGTTGTCAAATAATTGTAAAAAAATTTTATCGGCATCTTAACTATGCAAGTGTGATCTGCTGATGGATAGGCGTTAGTTATAGGTACTTTCTGGGTAGGATACTATAGTATTTGTATTGTTTGATGTATTCGAAAAGAGTTCTGGCTCCTAACTGTTGTCAAATAATTGTAAAAAAAATTTATCGGCATCTTAACTATGCAAGTGTGATCTGCTGATGGATAGGCGTTAGTTCTAGGTACTTTCTGGGTAGGATACTATAGTATTAGTATTGTTTGATGTATTCGAAAAGAGTTCTGGCTCCTAACTGTTGTCAAATAATTGTAAAAAAATTTTATCGGCATCTTAACTATGCAAGTGTGATCTGCTGATGGATAGGCGTTAGTTCTAGGTACTTTCGGGGTAGGATACTATAGTATTTGTATTGTTTGATGTATTCGAAAAGAGTTCTGGCTCCTAACTGTTGTCAAATAATTGTAAAAAAATTTTATCGGCATCTTAACTATGCAAGTGTGATCTGCTGATGGATAGGCGTTAGTTCTAGGTACTTTCGGGGTAGGATACTATAGTATTTGTATTGTTTGATGTATTCGAAAAGAGTTCTGGCTCCTAACTGTTGTCAAATAATTGTAAAAAAATTTTATCGGCATCTTAACTATGCAAGTGTGATCTGCTGATGGATAGGCGTTAGTTCTAGGTACTTTCTGGGTAGGATACTATAGTATTTGTATTGTTTGATGTATTCGAAAAGAGTTCTGGCTCCTAACTGTTGTCAAATAATTATAAAAAAATTTTATCGGCATCTTAACTATGCAAGTGTGATCTGCTGATGGATAGGCGTTAGTTCTAGGTACTTTCGGGGTAGGATACTATAGTATTTGTATTGTTTGATGTATTCGAAAAGAGTTCTGGCTCCTAACTGTTGTCAAATAATTGTAAAAAAAATTTATCGGCATCTTAACTATGCAAGTGTGATCTGCTGATGGATAGGCGTTAGTTCTAGGTACTTTCTGGGTATGATACTATAGTATTTGTATTGTTTGATGTATTCGAAGAGAGTTCTGGCTCCTAACTGTTGTCAAATAATTGTAAAAAAATTTTATCGGCATCTTAACTATGCAAGTGTGGTCTGCTGATGGATAGGCGTTAGTTATAGGTACTTTCTGGGTAGGATACTATAGTATTTGTATTGTTTGATGTATTCGAAAAGAGTTCTCGCTCCTAACTGTTGTCAAATAATTGTAAAAAAAATTTATCGGCATCTTAACTATGCAAGTGTGATCTGCTGATGGATAGGCGTTAGTTCTAGGTACTTTCTGGGTAGGATACTATAGTATTAGTATTGTTTGATGTATTCGAAAAGAGTTCTGGCTCCTAACTGTTGTCAAATAATTGTAAAAAAATTTTATCGGCATCTTAACTATGCAAGTGTGATCTGCTGATGGATAGGCGTTAGTTCTAGGTACTTTCGGGGTAGGATACTATAGTATTTGTATTGTTTGATGTATTCGAAAAGAGTTCTGGCTCCTAACTGTTGTCAAATAATTGTAAAAAAATTTTATCGGCATCTTAACTATGCAAGTGTGATCTGCTGATGGATAGGCGTTAGTTATAGGTACTTTCTGGGTAGGATACTATAGTATTTGTATTGTTTGATGTATTCGAAAAGAGTTCTGGCTCCTAACTGTTGTCAAATAATTGTAAAAAAAATTTATCGGCATCTTAACTATGCAAGTGTGATCTGCTGATGGATAGGCGTTAGTTCTAGGTACTTTCTGGGTAGGATACTATAGTATTAGTATTGTTTGATGTATTCGAAAAGAGTTCTGGCTCCTAACTGTTGTCAAATAATTGTAAAAAAATTTTATCGGCATCTTAACTATGCAAGTGTGATCTGCTGATGGATAGGCGTTAGTTCTAGGTACTTTCGGGGTAGGATACTATAGTATTTGTATTGTTTGATGTATTCGAAAAGAGTTCTGGCTCCTAACTGTTGTCAAATAATTGTAAAAAAATTTTATCGGCATCTTAACTATGCAAGTGTGATCTGCTGATGGATAGGCGTTAGTTCTAGGTACTTTCGGGGTAGGATACTATAGTATTTGTATTGTTTGATGTATTCGAAAAGAGTTCTGGCTCCTAACTGTTGTCAAATAATTGTAAAAAAAATTTATCGGCATCTTAACTATGCAAGTGTGATCTGCTGATGGATAGGCGTTAGTTCTAGGTACTTTCTGGGTATGATACTATAGTATTTGTATTGTTTGATGTATTCGAAGAGAGTTCTGGCTCCTAACTGTTGTCAAATAATTGTAAAAAAATTTTATCGGCATCTTAACTATGCAAGTGTGGTCTGCTGATGGATAGGCGTTAGTTATAGGTACTTTCTGGGTAGGATACTATAGTATTTGTATTGTTTGATGTATTCGAAAAGAGTTCTCGCTCCTAACTGTTGTCAAATAATTATAAAAAAAATTTATCGGCATCTTAACTATGCAAGTGTGATCTGCTGATGGATAGGCGTTAGTTCTAGGTACTTTCTGGGTAGGATACTATAGTATTAGTATTGTTTGATGTATTCGAAAAGAGTTCTGGCTCCTAACTGTTGTCAAATAATTGTAAAAAAATTTTATCGGCATCTTAACTATGCAAGTGTGATCTGCTGATGGATAGGCGTTAGTTCTAGGTACTTTCGGGGTAGGATACTATAGTATTTGTATTGTTTGATGTATTCGAAAAGAGTTCTGGCTCCTAACTGTTGTCAAATAATTGTAAAAAAATTTTATCGGCATCTTAACTATGCAAGTGTGATCTGCTGATGGATAGGCGTTAGTTATAGGTACTTTCTGGGTAGGATACTATAGTATTTGTATTGTTTGATGTATTCGAAAAGAGTTCTGGCTCCTAACTGTTGTCAAATAATTGTAAAAAAAATTTATCGGCATCTTAACTATGCAAGCGTGATCTGCTGATGGATAGGCGTTAGTTCTAGGTACTTTCTGGGTAGGATACTATAGTATTAGTATTGTTTGATGTATTCGAAAAGAGTTCTGGCTCCTAACTGTTGTCAAATAATTGTAAAAAAATTTTATCGGCATCTTAACTATGCAAGTGTGATCTGCTGATGGATAGGCGTTAGTTCTAGGTACTTTCGGGGTAGGATACTATAGTATTTGTATTGTTTGATGTATTCGAAAAGAGTTCTGGCTCCTAACTATTGTCAAATAATTGTAAAAAAATTTTATCGGCATCTTAACTATGCAAGTGTGATCTGCTGATGGATAGGCGTTAGTTATAGGTACTTTCTGGGTAGGATACTATAGTATTTGTATTGTTTGATGTATTCCAAAAGAGTTCTGGCTCCTAACTGCTGTCAAATAATTGTAAAAAAAATTTATCGGCATCTAAACTATGCAAGTGTGATCTGCTGATGGATAGGCGTTAGTTCTAGGTACTTTCTGGGTAGGATACTATAGTATTTGTATTGTTTGATGTATTCGAAAAGAGTTCTGGCTCCTAACTGTTGTCAAATAATTATAAAAAAATTTTATCGGCATCTTAACTATGCAAGTATGATCTGCTGATGGATAGGCGTTAGTTCTAGGTACTTTCGGGGTAGGATACTATAGTATTTGTATTGTTTGATGTATTCGAAAAGAGTTCTGGCTCCTAACTGTTGTCAAATAATTGTAAAAAAATTTTATCGGCATCTTAACTATGCAAGTGTGATCTGCTGATGGATAGGCGTTAGTTCTAGGTACTTTCTGGGTAGGATACTATAGTATTTGTATTGTTTGATGTATTCGAAGAGAGTTCTGGCTCCTAACTGTTGTCAAATAATTGTAAAAAAATTTTATCGGCATCTTAACTATGCAAGTGTGATCTGCTGATGGATAGGCGTTAGTTATAGGTACTTTCTGGGTAGGATACTATAGTATTTGTATTGTTTGATGTATTCGAAAAGAGTTCTGGCTCCTAACTGTTGTCAAATAATTGTAAAAAAAATTTATCGGCATCTTAACTATGCAAGTGTGATCTGCTGATGGATAGGCGTTAGTTCTAGGTACTTTCTGTGTAGGATACTATAGTATTTGTATTGTTTGATGTATTCGAAAAGAGTTCTGGCTCCTAACTGTTGTCAAATAATTATAAAAAAATTTTATCGGCATCTTAACTATGCAAGTGTGATCTGCTGATGGATAGGCGTTAGTTCTAGGTACTTTCGGGGTAGGATACTATAGTATTTATATTGTTTGATGTATTCGAAAAGAGTTCTGGCTCCTAACTGTTGTCAAATAATGTAAAAAAATTTTATCGGCATCTTAACTATGCAAGTCTGATCTGCTGATGGATAGGCGTTAGTTCTAGGTACTTTCGGGGTAGGATACTATAGTATTTGTATTGTTTGATGTATTCGAAAAGAGTTCTGGCTCCTAACTGTTGTCAACTAATTGTAAAAAAATTTTATCGGCATCTTAACTATGCAAGTGTGATCTGCTGATGGATAGGCGTTAGTTCGAGGTACTTTCTGGGTAGGAGACTATAGTATTTGTATTGTTTGATGTATTCGAAAAGAGTTCTGCCTCCTAACTGTTGTCAAATAATTGTAAAAAAATTTTGTCGGCATCTTAACTAGGCAAGTTTGATCTGCTGATGGATAGGCGTTAGTTCTAGGTACTTTCTGGGTAGGATACTATAGTATTAGTATTTTTTGATGTATTCGAAAAGAGTTCTGGCTCCTAACTGTTGTCAAATAATGTAAAAAAATTTTATCGGCATCTTAACTATGCAAGTGTGATCTGGTGATGGATAGGCGTTAGTTCTAGGTACTTTGTGGGTAGGATACTATAGTATTTGTATTGTTTGATGTATTCGAAAAGAGTTCTGGCTCCTAACTGTTGTCAAATAATTGTAAATAAATTTTATCGGCATCTTAACTATGCAAGTGTGATCTGCTGATGGATAGGCGTTAGTTCTAGGTATTTTCGGGGTAGGATACTATAGTATTTGTATTGTTTGATGTATTCGAAAAGAGTTCTGGCTCCTAACTGTTGTCAAATAATTGTAAAAAAATTTTATCGGCATCTTAACTATGCAAGTGTGATCTGCTGATGGATAGGCGTTAGTTCTAGGTACTTTGTGGGTAGGATACTATAGTATTTGTATTGTTTGATGTATTCGAAAAGAGTTCTGGCTCCTAACTGTTGTCAAATAATTGTAAAAAAATTATATCGGCATCTTAACTATGCAAGTGTGATCTGCTGATGGATAGGCGTTAGTTCTAGGTACTTTCTGGGTAGGATACTATAGTATTTGTATTGTTTGATGTATTCGAAAAGAGTGCTGGCTCCTAACTGTTGTCAAATAATTGTAAAAAAATTTATCGGCATCTTAACTATGCAAGTGTGATCTGCTGATGGATAGGCATTAGTTCTAGGTACTTTGTGGGTAGGATACTATAGTATTTGTATTGTTTGATGTATTCGAAAAGAGTTCTGGCTCCTAACTGTTGTCAAATAATTGTAAAAAAATTATATTGGCATCTTAACTATGCAAGTGTGATCTGCTGATGGATAGGCGTTAGTTCTAGGTACTTTCTGGGTAGGATACTATAGTATTTGTATTGTTTGATGTATTCGAAAAGAGTTCTGGCTCCTAACTGTTGTCAAATAATTATAAAAAAATTTTATCGGCATCTTAACTATGCAAGTGTGATCTGCTGATGGATAGGCGTTAGTTCTAGGTACTTTCGGGGTAGGATACTATAGTATTTGTATTGTTTGATGTATTCGAAAAGAGTTCTGGCTCCTAACTGTTGTCAAATAATTGTAAAAAAATTTTATCGGCATCTTAACTATGCAAGTGTGATCTGCTGATGGATAGGCGTTAGTTCTAGGTACTTTCTGGGTAGGATACTATAGTATTTGTATTGTTTGATGTATTCGAAGAGAGTTCTGGCTCCTAACTGTTGTCAAATAATTGTAAAAAAATTTTATCGGCATCTTAACTATGCAAGTGTGATCTGCTGATGGATAGGCGTTAGTTCTAGGTACTTTCGGGGTAGGATACTATAGTATTTGTATTGTATGATGTATTCGAAAAGAGTTCTGGCTCCTAACTGTTGTCAAATAATTGTAAAAAAATTTTATCGGCATCTTAACTATGCAAGTGTGATCTGCTGATGGATAGGCGTTAGTTCTAGGTACTTTCGGGGTAGAATACTATAGTATTTGTATTGTTTGATGTATTCGAAAAGAGTTCTGGCTCCTAACTGTTGTCAAATAATTGTAAAAAAATTTTATCGGCATCTTAACTATGCAAGTGTGATCTGCTGATGGATAGGCGTTAGTTCTAGGTACTTTCTGTGTAGGATACTATAGTATTTGTATTGTTTGATGTATTCGAAAAGAGTTCTGGCTCCTAACTGTTGTCAAATAATTATAAAAAAATTTTATCGGCATCTTAACTATGCAAGTGTGATCTGCTGATGGATAGGCGTTAGTTCTAGGTACTTTCGGGGTAGGATACTATAGTATTTGTATTGTTTGATGTATTCGAAAAGAGTTCTGGCTCCTAACTGTTGTCAAATAATGTAAAAAAATTTTATCGGCATCTTAACTATGCAAGTGTGATCTGCTGATGGATAGGCGTTAGTTCTAGGTACTTTCGGGGTAGGATACTATAGTATTTGTATTGTTTGATGTATTCGAAAAGAGTTCCGGCTTCTAACTGTTGTCAAATAATTGTAAAAAAAATTTATCGGCATCTTAACTATGCAAGTGTGATCTGCTGATGGATAGGCGTTAGTTCTAGGTACTTTCTGGGTAGGATACTATAGTATTTGTATTGTTTGATGTATTCGAAAAGAGTTCTGGCTCCTAACTGTTGTCAAATAATTATAAAAAAATTTTATCGGCATCTTAACTATGCAAGTGTGATCTGCTGATGGATAGGCGTTAGTTCTAGGTACTTTCGGGGTAGGATACTATAGTATTTGTATTGTTTGATGTATTCGAAAAAAGTTCTGGCTCCTAACTGTTGTCAAATAATGTAAAAAAATTTTATCGGCATCTTAACTATGCAAGTGTGATCGGCTGATGGATAGGCGTTAGTTCTAGGTACTTTCGGGGTAGGATACTATAGTATTAGTATTGTTTGATGTATTCGAAAAGAGTTCTGGCTCCTAACTGTTGTCAAATAATTGTAAAAAAATTTTATCGGCATCTTAACTATGCAAGTGTGATCTGCTGATGGATAGGCGTTAGTTCTAGGTACTTTCGGGGTAGGATACTATAGTATTTGTATTGTTTGATGTATTCGAAAAGAGTTCTGGCTCCTAACTATTGTCAAATAATTGTAAAAAAATTTTATCGGCATCTTAACTATGCAAGTGTGATCTGCTGATGGATAGGCGTTAGTTATAGGTACTTTCTGGGTAGGATACTATAGTATTTGTATTGTTTGATGTATTCCAAAAGAGTTCTGGCTCCTAACTGCTGTCAAATAATTGTAAAAAAAATTTATCGGCATCTAAACTATGCAAGTGTGATCTGCTGATGGATAGGCGTTAGTTCTAGGTACTTTCTGGGTAGGATACTATAGTATTTGTATTGTTTGATGTATTCGAAAAGAGTTCTGGCTCCTAACTGTTGTCAAATAATTATAAAAAAATTTTATCGGCATCTTAACTATGCAAGTGTGATCTGCTGATGGATAGGCGTTAGTTCTAGGTACTTTCGGGGTAGGATACTATAGTATTTGTATTGTTTGATGTATTCGAAAAGAGTTCTGGCTCCTAACTGTTGTCAAATAATTGTAAAAAAATTTTATCGGCATCTTAACTATGCAAGTGTGATCTGCTGATAGATAGGCGTTAGTTCTAGGTACTTTCTGGGTAGGATACTATAGTATTTGTATTGTTTGATGTATTCGAAGAGAGTTCTGGCTCCTAACTGTTGTCAAATAATTGTAAAAAAATTTTATCGGCATCTTAACTATGCAAGTGTGATCTGCTGATGGATAGGCGTTAGTTATAGGTACTTTCTGGGTAGGATACTATAGTATTTGTATTGTTTGATGTATTCGAAAAGAGTTCTGGCTCCTAACTGTTGTCAAATAATTGTAAAAAAAATTTATCGGCATCTTAACTATGCAAGTGTGATCTGCTGATGGATAGGCGTTAGTTCTAGGTACTTTCTGTGTAGGATACTATAGTATTTGTATTGTTTGATGTATTCGAAAAGAGTTCTGGCTCCTAACTGTTGTCAAATAATTATAAAAAAATTTTATCGGCATCTTAACTATGCAAGTGTGATCTGCTGATGGATAGGCGTTAGTTCTAGGTACTTTCGGGGTAGGATACTATAGTATTTATATTGTTTGATGTATTCGAAAAGAGTTCTGGCTCCTAACTGTTGTCAAATAATGTAAAAAAATTTTATCGGCATCTTAACTATGCAAGTCTGATCTGCTGATGGATAGGCGTTAGTTCTAGGTACTTTCGGGGTAGGATACTATAGTATTTGTATTGTTTGATGTATTCGAAAAGAGTTCTGGCTCCTAACTGTTGTCAACTAATTGTAAAAAAATTTTATCGGCATCTTAACTATGCAAGTGTGATCTGCTGATGGATAGGCGTTAGTTCGAGGTACTTTCTGGGTAGGAGACTATAGTATTTGTATTGTTTGATGTATTCGAAAAGAGTTCTGCCTCCTAACTGTTGTCAAATAATTGTAAAAAAATTTTGTCGGCATCTTAACTAGGCAAGTTTGATCTGCTGATGGATAGGCGTTAGTTCTAGGTACTTTCTGGGTAGGATACTATAGTATTAGTATTTTTTGATGTATTCGAAAAGAGTTCTGGCTCCTAACTGTTGTCAAATAATGTCAAAAAATTTTATCGGCATCTTAACTATGCAAGTGTGATCTGGTGATGGATAGGCGTTAGTTCTAGGTACTTTGTGGGTAGGATACTATAGTATTTGTATTGTTTGATGTATTCGAAAAGAGTTCTGGCTCCTAACTGTTGTCAAATAATTGTAAATAAATTTTATCGGCATCTTAACTATGCAAGTGTGATCTGCTGATGGATAGGCGTTAGTTCTAGGTATTTTCGGGGTAGGATACTATAGTATTTGTATTGTTTGATGTATTCGAAAAGAGTTCTGGCTCCTAACTGTTGTCAAATAATTGTAAAAAAATTTTATCGGCATCTTAACTATGCAAGTGTGATCTGCTGATGGATAGGCGTTAGTTCTAGGTACTTTCTGGGTAGGATACTATAGTATTTGTATTGTTTGATGTATTCGAAAAGAGTTCTGGCTCCTAACTGTTGTCAAATAATTATAAAAAAATTTTATCGGCATCTTAACTATGCAAGTGTGATCTGCTGATGGATAGGCGTTAGTTCTAGGTACTTTCGGGGTAGGATACTATAGTATTTGTATTGTTTGATGTATTCGAAAAGAGTTCTGGCTCCTAACTGTTGTCAAATAATTGTAAAAAAAATTTATCGGCATCTTAACTATGCAAGTGTGATCTGCTGATGGATAGGCGTTAGTTCTAGGTACTTTCTGGGTATGATACTATAGTATTTGTATTGTTTGATGTATTCGAAGAGAGTTCTGGCTCCTAACTGTTGTCAAATAATTGTAAAAAAATTTTATCGGCATCTTAACTATGCAAGTGTGGTCTGCTGATGGATAGGCGTTAGTTATAGGTACTTTCTGGGTAGGATACTATAGTATTTGTATTGTTTGATGTATTCGAAAAGAGTTCTCGCTCCTAACTGTTGTCAAATAATTGTAAAAAAAATTTATCGGCATCTTAACTATGCAAGTGTGATCTGCTGATGGATAGGCGTTAGTTCTAGGTACTTTCTGGGTAGGATACTATAGTATTAGTATTGTTTGATGTATTCGAAAAGAGTTCTGGCTCCTAACTGTTGTCAAATAATTGTAAAAAAATTTTATCGGCATCTTAACTATGCAAGTGTGATCTGCTGATGGATAGGCGTTAGTTCTAGGTACTTTCGGGGTAGGATACTATAGTATTTGTATTGTTTGATGTATTCGAAAAGAGTTCTGGCTCCTAACTGTTGTCAAATAATTGTAAAAAAATTTTATCGGCATCTTAACTATGCAAGTGTGATCTGCTGATGGATAGGCGTTAGTTATAGGTACTTTCTGGGTAGGATACTATAGTATTTGTATTGTTTGATGTATTCGAAAAGAGGTCTGGCTCCTAACTGTTGTCAAATAATTGTAAAAAAAATTTATCGGCATCTTAACTATGCAAGTGTGATCTGCTGATGGATAGGCGTTAGTTCTAGGTACTTTCTGGGTAGGATACTATAGTATTAGTATTGTTTGATGTATTCGAAAAGAGTTCTGGCTCCTAACTGTTGTCAAATAATTGTAAAAAAATTTTATCGGCATCTTAACTATGCAAGTGTGATCTGCTGATGGATAGGCGTTAGTTCGAGGTACTTTCGGGGTAGGATACTATAGTATTTGTATTGTTTGATGTATTCGATAAGAGTTCTGGCTCCTAACTGTTGTCAAATAATTGTAAAAAAATTTTATCGGCATCTTAACTATGCAAGTGTGATCTGCTGATGGATAGGCGTTAGTTCTAGGTACTTTCGGGGTAGGATACTATAGTATTTGTATTGTTTGATGTATTCGAAAAGAGTTCTGGCTCCTAACTGTTGTCAAATAATTGTAAAAAAATTTTATCGGCATCTTAACTATGCAAGTGTGATCTGCTGATGGATAGGCGTTAGTTCTAGGTACTTTCTGGGTAGGATACTATAGTATTTGTATTGTTTGATGTATTCGAAAAGAGTTCTGGCTCCTAACTGTTGTCAAATAATTATAAAAAAATTTTATCGGCATCTTAACTATGCAAGTGTGATCTGCTGATGGATAGGCGTTAGTTCTAGGTACTTTCGGGGTAGGATACTATAGTATTTGTATTGTTTGATGTATTCGAAAAGAGTTCTGGCTCCTAACTGTTGTCAAATAATTGTAAAAAAAATTTATCGGCATCTTAACTATGCAAGTGTGATCTGCTGATGGATAGGCGTTAGTTCTAGGTACTTTCTGGGTATGATACTATAGTATTTGTATTGTTTGATGTATTCGAAGAGAGTTCTGGCTCCTAACTGTTGTCAAATAATTGTAAAAAAATTTTATCGGCATCTTAACTATGCAAGTGTGGTCTGCTGATGGATAGGCGTTAGTTATAGGTACTTTCTGGGTAGGATACTATAGTATTTGTATTATTTGATGTATTCGAAAAGAGTTCTCGCTCCTAACTGTTGTCAAATAATTGTAAAAAAAATTTATCGGCATCTTAACTATGCAAGTGTGATCTGCTGATGGATAGGCGTTAGTTCTAGGTACTTTCTGGGTAGGATACTATAGTATTAGTATTGTTTGATGTATTCGAAAAGAGTTCTGGCTCCTAACTGTTGTCAAATAATTGTAAAAAATTTTTATCGGCATCTTAACTATGCAAGTGTGATCTGCTGATGGATAGGCGTTAGTTCTAGGTACTTTCGGGGTAGGATACTATAGTATTTGTATTGTTTGATATATTCGAAAAGAGTTCTGGCTCCTAACTGTTGTCAAATAATTGTAAAAAAATTTTATCGGCATCTTAACTATGCAAGTGTGATCTGCTGATGGATAGGCGTTAGTTATAGGTACTTTCTGGGTAGGATACTATAGTATTTGTATTGTTTGATGTATTCGAAAAGAGTTCTGGCTCCTAACTGTTGTCAAATAATTGTAAAAAAAATGTATCGGCATCTTAACTATGCAAGTGTGATCTGCTGATGGATAGGCGTTAGTTCTAGGTACTTTCTGGGTAGGATACTATAGTATTAGTATTGTTTGATGTATTCGAAAAGAGTTCTGGCTCCTAACTGTTGTCAAATAATTGTAAAAAAATTTTATCGGCATCTTAACTATGCAAGTGTGATCTGCTGATGGATAGGCGTTAGTTCTAGGTACTTTCGGGGTAGGATACTATAGTATTTGTATTGTTTGATGTATTCGAAAAGAGTTCTGGCTCCTAACTGTTGTCAAATAATTGTAAAAAAATTTTATCGGCATCTTAACTATGCAAGTGTGATCTGCTGATGGATAGGCGTTAGTTCTAGGTACTTTCGGGGTAGGATACTATAGTATTTGTATTGTTTGATGTATTCGAAAAGAGTTCTGGCTCCTAACTGTTGTCAAATAATTGTAAAAAAAATTTATCGGCATCTTAACTATGCAAGTGTGATCTGCTGATGGATAGGCGTTAGTTCTAGGTACTTTCTGGGTAGGATACTATAGTATTTGTATTGTTTGATGTATTCGAAAAGAGTTCTGGCTCCTAACTGTTGTCAAATAATTGTAAATAAATTTTATCGGCATCTTAACTATGCAAGTGTGATCTGCTGATGGATAGGCGTTAGTTCTAGGTATTTTCGGGGTAGGATACTATAGTATTTGTATTGTTTGATGTATTCGAAAAGAGTTCTGGCTCCTAACTGTTGTCAAATAATTGTAAAAAAATTTTATCGGCATCTTAACTATGCAAGTGTGATCTGCTGATGGATAGGCGTTAGTTCTAGGTACTTTCTGGGTAGGATACTATAGTATTTGTATTGTTTGATGTATTCGAAAAGAGTTCTGGCTCCTAACTGTTGTCAAATAATTATAAAAAAATTTTATCGGCATCTTAACTATGCAAGTGTGATCTGCTGATGGATAGGCGTTAGTTCTAGGTACTTTCGGGGTAGGATACTATAGTATTTGTATTGTTTGATGTATTCGAAAAGAGTTCTGGCTCCTAACTGTTGTCAAATAATTGTAAAAAAAATTTATCGGCATCTTAACTATGCAAGTGTGATCTGCTGATGGATAGGCGTTAGTTCTAGGTACTTTCTGGGTATGATACTATAGTATTTGTATTGTTTGATGTATTCGAAGAGAGTTCTGGCTCCTAACTGTTGTCAAATAATTGTAAAAAAATTTTATCGGCATCTTAACTATGCAAGTGTGGTCTGCTGATGGATAGGCGTTAGTTATAGGTACTTTCTGGGTAGGATACTATAGTATTTGTATTGTTTGATGTATTCGAAAAGAGTTCTCGCTCCTAACTGTTGTCAAATAATTGTAAAAAAAATTTATCGGCATCTTAACTATGCAAGTGTGATCTGCTGATGGATAGGCGTTAGTTCTAGGTACTTTCTGGGTAGGATACTATAGTATTAGTATTGTTTGATGTATTCGAAAAGAGTTCTGGCTCCTAACTGTTGTCAAATAATTGTAAAAAAATTTTATCGGCATCTTAACTATGCAAGTGTGATCTGCTGATGGATAGGCGTTAGTTCTAGGTACTTTCGGGGTAGGATACTATAGTATTTGTATTGTTTGATGTATTCGAAAAGAGTTCTGGCTCCTAACTGTTGTCAAATAATTGTAAAAAAATTTTATCGGCATCTTAACTATGCAAGTGTGATCTGCTGATGGATAGGCGTTAGTTATAGGTACTTTCTGGGTAGGATACTATAGTATTTGTATTGTTTGATGTATTCGAAAAGAGGTCTGGCTCCTAACTGTTGTCAAATAATTGTAAAAAAAATTTATCGGCATCTTAACTATGCAAGTGTGATCTGCTGATGGATAGGCGTTAGTTCTAGGTACTTTCTGGGTAGGATACTATAGTATTAGTATTGTTTGATGTATTCGAAAAGAGTTCTGGCTCCTAACTGTTGTCAAATAATTGTAAAAAAATTTTATCGGCATCTTAACTATGCAAGTGTGATCTGCTGATGGATAGGCGTTAGTTCGAGGTACTTTCGGGGTAGGATACTATAGTATTTGTATTGTTTGATGTATTCGATAAGAGTTCTGGCTCCTAACTGTTGTCAAATAATTGTAAAAAAATTTTATCGGCATCTTAACTATGCAAGTGTGATCTGCTGATGGATAGGCGTTAGTTCTAGGTACTTTCGGGGTAGGATACTATAGTATTTGTATTGTTTGATGTATTCGAAAAGAGTTCTGGCTCCTAACTGTTGTCAAATAATTGTAAAAAAATTTTATCGGCATCTTAACTATGCAAGTGTGATCTGCTGATGGATAGGCGTTAGTTCTAGGTACTTTCTGGGTAGGATACTATAGTATTTGTATTGTTTGATGTATTCGAAAAGAGTTCTGGCTCCTAACTGTTGTCAAATAATTATAAAAAAATTTTATCGGCATCTTAACTATGCAAGTGTGATCTGCTGATGGATAGGCGTTAGTTCTAGGTACTTTCGGGGTAGGATACTATAGTATTTGTATTGTTTGATGTATTCGAAAAGAGTTCTGGCTCCTAACTGTTGTCAAATAATTGTAAAAAAAATTTATCGGCATCTTAACTATGCAAGTGTGATCTGCTGATGGATAGGCGTTAGTTCTAGGTACTTTCTGGGTATGATACTATAGTATTTGTATTGTTTGATGTATTCGAAGAGAGTTCTGGCTCCTAACTGTTGTCAAATAATTGTAAAAAAATTTTATCGGCATCTTAACTATGCAAGTGTGGTCTGCTGATGGATAGGCGTTAGTTATAGGTACTTTCTGGGTAGGATACTATAGTATTTGTATTATTTGATGTATTCGAAAAGAGTTCTCGCTCCTAACTGTTGTCAAATAATTGTAAAAAAAATTTATCGGCATCTTAACTATGCAAGTGTGATCTGCTGATGGATAGGCGTTAGTTCTAGGTACTTTCTGGGTAGGATACTATAGTATTAGTATTGTTTGATGTATTCGAAAAGAGTTCTGGCTCCTAACTGTTGTCAAATAATTGTAAAAAATTTTTATCGGCATCTTAACTATGCAAGTGTGATCTGCTGATGGATAGGCGTTAGTTCTAGGTACTTTCGGGGTAGGATACTATAGTATTTGTATTGTTTGATATATTCGAAAAGAGTTCTGGCTCCTAACTGTTGTCAAATAATTGTAAAAAAATTTTATCGGCATCTTAACTATGCAAGTGTGATCTGCTGATGGATAGGCGTTAGTTATAGGTACTTTCTGGGTAGGATACTATAGTATTTGTATTGTTTGATGTATTCGAAAAGAGTTCTGGCTCCTAACTGTTGTCAAATAATTGTAAAAAAAATGTATCGGCATCTTAACTATGCAAGTGTGATCTGCTGATGGATAGGCGTTAGTTCTAGGTACTTTCTGGGTAGGATACTATAGTATTAGTATTGTTTGATGTATTCGAAAAGAGTTCTGGCTCCTAACTGTTGTCAAATAATTGTAAAAAAATTTTATCGGCATCTTAACTATGCAAGTGTGATCTGCTGATGGATAGGCGTTAGTTCTAGGTACTTTCGGGGTAGGATACTATAGTATTTGTATTGTTTGATGTATTCGAAAAGAGTTCTGGCTCCTAACTGTTGTCAAATAATTGTAAAAAAATTTTATCGGCATCTTAACTATGCAAGTGTGATCTGCTGATGGATAGGCGTTAGTTCTAGGTACTTTCGGGGTAGGATACTATAGTATTTGTATTGTTTGATGTATTCGAAAAGAGTTCTGGCTCCTAACTGTTGTCAAATAATTGTAAAAAAAATTTATCGGCATCTTAACTATGCAAGTGTGATCTGCTGATGGATAGGCGTTAGTTCTAGGTACTTTCTGGGTAGGATACTATAGTATTTGTATTGTTTGATGTATTCGAAAAGAGTTCTGGCTCCTAACTGTTGTCAAATAATTATAAAAAAATTTTATCGGCATCTTAACTATGCAAGTGTGATCTGCTGATGGATAGGCGTTAGTTCTAGGTACTTTCGGGGTAGGATACTATAGTATTTGTATTGTTTGATGTATTCGAAAAGAGTTCTGGCTCCTAACTGTTGTCAAATAATTGTAAAAAAAATTTATCGGCATCTTAACTATGCAAGTGTGATCTGCTGATGGATAGGCGTTAGTTCTAGGTACTTTCTGGGTATGATACTATAGTATTTGTATTGTTTGATGTATTCGAAGAGAGTTCTGGCTCCTAACTGTTGTCAAATAATTGTAAAAAAATTTTATCGGCATCTTAACTATGCAAGTGTGGTCTGCTGATGGATAGGCGTTAGTTATAGGTACTTTCTGGGTAGGATACTATAGTATTTGTATTGTTTGATGTATTCGAAAAGAGTTCTCGCTCCTAACTGTTGTCAAATAATTGTAAAAAAAATTTATCGGCATCTTAACTATGCAAGTGTGATCTGCTGATGGATAGGCGTTAGTTCTAGGTACTTTCTGGGTAGGATACTATAGTATTAGTATTGTTTGATGTATTCGAAAAGAGTTCTGGCTCCTAACTGTTGTCAAATAATTGTAAAAAAATTTTATCGGCATCTTAACTATGCAAGTGTGATCTGCTGATGGATAGGCGTTAGTTCTAGGTACTTTCGGGGTAGGATACTATAGTATTTGTATTGTTTGATGTATTCGAAAAGAGTTCTGGCTCCTAACTGTTGTCAAATAATTGTAAAAAAATTTTATCGGCATCTTAACTATGCAAGTGTGATCTGCTGATGGATAGGCGTTAGTTCTAGGTACTTTCGGGGTAGGATACTATAGTATTTGTATTGTTTGATGTATTCGAAAAGAGTTCTGGCTCCTAACTGTTGTCAAATAATTGTAAAAAAATTTTATCGGCATCTTAACTATGCAAGTGTGATCTGCTGATGGATAGGCGTTAGTTCTAGGTACTTTCGGGGTAGGATACTATAGTATTTGTATTGTTTGATGTATTCGAACAGAGTTCTGGCTCCTAACTGTTGTCAAATAATTGTAAAAAAATTTTATCGGCATCTTAACTATGCAAGTGTGATCTGCTGATGGATAGGCGTTAGTTCTAGGTACTTTCTGGTTAGGATACTATAGTATTAGTATTGTTTGATGTATTCGAAAAGAGTTCTGGCTCCTAACTGTTGTCAACTAATTGTAAAAAAATTTTATCGGCATCTTAAGGCCATGTGTCATACGCCAGAAAATTTCGACGCCGCCTCCCATCATGGCGGTACGGCAGAACCTCGCAGCTTTGGCTACGAGTCACCGCCTGCTCCCGCCAGAGAACGCCGCGCACGTATGCTATAGGGGCTCCATGCCTGGCATTACGCCGAAGACTCGAGACCCTATAGGCGACGATTGCTGTGCGTGTGTGTGTTCGCTACGCCGGCCACGTGCAGAGAGAGAGAGGTGACCTTTTTGCACGCGTTCGGTCGTAACGAAAATACTTTGAATGATGTATGTGTGTGTATACATCGATGGATACACACCTAGTCTTAGGCGACCGTGTTTCGCTTCTACGCATGAGGCGTGAATCTGCTAGCGTTCCGATTCCGGCAATAACGGTTGCCCGATCATAGCTATCGCAAAAATGCGATACAATTAATAAATAATTAATTGTTTATGTCAAACTATATATATGAAAATACATCTGGCAATTCCGTCCAGATTCAAGAGATTATAAAAATGTTCAGCAATCGGCGCTGCTAGAGGCCCGCTTTATGGAAAAACGGGGATACAATAAATTGTTTAAACAATACAATTCCACCGTATTCCTCATCAACATCGAAAATTCGATTTCGGTCGAATTTTCTAGAAAGCGTTATCGCTAATCGTAAGATCCGCTCACTCTTCAAGAACGTGGTGAAAATGTACAATTACTGTTTATTGTTTAAACAATAAACAATTTGGCATTCTTTTCCCCGACATTTTTACCATCGGGAGGTTCTACGAGGGATCGAATTCCCTAAGACTGCTAGAGACTCGCTCTACATAAGAGCGATGAAATGTTGTCATTTCAAATTGTTTAAACAAATAATCTCGAGCAGTACTTATGCTCTCGAAGCCATTGATTGTCGATGAATTCGACTTCGGCCAAATTCTCGCGCGAACGAGATCGCTAGAGACTCACTCGCTCAGAGAGTGGTGAAAGATTACAACTAATGTTATTTGTTTAAACAAATATATTCGGCATTTTTTATCTTCGGGAGGTGCTGTGAGGATCGAATTCTCTAGCAATGGAGATTGCTAGAGACTCGCTCTACATATGAGCGGTGGAATTTCGCAACATGAAATTGTTTAAACGAAAAACGTCGAGCAGTACTTGTGCTCTCGATGCCGTTGATTGTCGATGAATTCGACTTCGGCCAAATTCTCGCGCGACAGGGATCGCTGGAGACTCACTCGTTAAGAGAGTGGTGAAAGAGTACAATTAATATTATTTGTTTAAGCAAATATATTCGGCATTTTTTTCTCCGTCGGTTTTTATCCTCGGAAAGTGCTACGAGGGCCGAATTCTCTAGCAATGGAGATTGCTAGACCTTAACCTTACCTAACCTAACCTTAAATTCCTCCGGAGAATCGGTGGTCCCGGCCCACGAATACACGTAAACACATGCATTTCGCCGAACTTTGGTAACCCACACACTATCCCAACACTACACACCATCATTAAAAATTTATTTATAACTTTTTAAAATTATACTCCGACAGCGCGATATTGGCTGTCACATCTTGAGCGCGAAACCGGGTTCACACAAACAAGTCGCCAAATTTCCATCGTCAACGAATGCGTGGTTACGTCGAGGATACACTACAGAAGGTCTGTGTGATCCCTGCTTTATCGAGCTCAAGCAGCAGCCGTCGGTATTTGATATCGACGCGACAGAACGATAGCTCTGAGCCCTCGCCGGAATTCGCGAGAACTGAACTAGACAATCGTCACGCGAATTTTGGGTAAAATTCTTGACGATTACCTATAATGTGTAGCTACCCAATGATTTCCGTAATTACTTGCTGGAATGAAACGGTTGAGGTGTCAAAATGTTCGTTTTCACTTCGGGAACAACCGCTATCTCTTCGTTAGTCGATCGCGTGCCATTTTTTTTTTCTTTACTTTAGCTAGGGGCCTCGCGTGGTAAGAGAAACTGTTTTATTTTTTTCAAAATCGGGAAAATCGCGGAGATAGCCGTTGTTCGTCTATTAATTTGTCATCGACTGTGCAAATTTCGTGATATTCTGTAGAGCCGTTTTCGAGAACACTGGGTACCTGTAATCGTGTTCTGTTGTACCGGCCGAATCGAATGACACATGGCCTTAAGACAATAGAAGATGCGACTGTCCAAAATAATGAGAAGTAAATTGGTCTTTACCATGAAGTGGTTAAGATGTCGATTACAATAATAAGTTGATAGTATAAATCAGTAGTAATAATGGCAACAATATCGAAATAATACAGATTATTAAATCACCAGGCCAAGTAATAACCAAATGATAGAAACAGTGAAGTAACAATGATGGTAAAAAATAATAACAATAATAATAATTGCGATTACCATAATTATTATGACCACCATAATTATAATTATAATCGTAAAGGAGAATAACAATATCGAAATAATAATTATAACCAAATAGGTAACGGGTGGGCTACTGGAAGGGATAAAAAGTGAGGGAGTTAACGATGATGAAGGGATGAAAAAGAAGGAGAAAGAAGGGAAGAAAAAAAAATGAGGAAAAGTATGGGACTGGTAAAAAGCGCAAAGGCGCGTACCATTGAGGAACAAACCAATAAAAAAAAATTCCAACTAAATAATAACTGAAACAACATAGTAACAAGATTATAAGAATAATAAAGTAATAATGAATTATTATAAAAGAAAATAAATGATGATAGTTAATTATTGAAGAAAACATTACGATTATGATCAAAAAATGATGGCAGTAAAAATAATAATGATAAGAAAAAAAAACACAGAGATTGGAAGCAAAAAAAAATCATTCAGCACTATGAATACCCGATAATTCTTTTGGCACACTTACAAAGTGTGTTTTTCGTGCTGGAGATAGTGAAAAATCACAGCACCAAGAACAATGTAAGCTGCAATCCGATTGCTCCGTTCTTTAGTTAAAAAAAATACAGGATATAAGGGAAAAGAAAAATATAATGAAATGAGGAAAAACCGGGCGGAAAATTCTTTACTGTATATTTCAAATATCTTTGCAATCGTAAAAATGTTAACGCCCTCGACCCACGGGTGCACCATGTACGGGCTCTGGGGTTTTGTATTGTCGACTCACTGGCAACCGGAGACCTGCTCGCTGTGTGCGAATTTTCCGTACAGGGGGTAAGATCGTGGCAAAACGAGAAGAGACAAGATATCTCTTTGGAGATCTGCTCTCAAGATTGTAATATATGCCCGGGCTCTTATTCCCCGTCGACGACGTCTTCGTCCTCGAGCTTGGCAACATTGTCAAACATTTAAGTGGGCATTTGAGAGCAGAACAGTATCATCTTACCTTTTTAAACCCAACCCCCTATCAATGTGTGGTTTCTTTCTGCTCTTTGAGAAATCTCAAGTTTATGACGTATCGATTTTCGATCTTATCATTGGCCCGGACAGCTGACCCAAAGAAAACAAATGACAAAATGGCCGATCCATCCGGTTGATGCGCTTATCTTTTTTTACGTGAAATTTTAGTTAAACATCTCAAGAATACGATGGTGAGGTAAGTCATTATCCGGTAAGTCACTGAAAACATTGAGTTTTCGTAAATTTAAACGCGTTTATCTCAAAACTATATTTTTTTAATTTGTAGAAAATATAACTTTAAAACGAGTTGACTGATCGTGCTAAAATTGTACACACAACTCAATAACAATATTATCTTGAATTTATACCTACTTTTTTATAATAAATATCACCTTTATAAAGTACTTTTTTATTGCGGAAAAGAACGAAAATGTGTGAAATTTTTATTTTTTTTCTAGGGTGTCTCATTTTCTTTAGTTTTCTACTTTTTCAATATTTCTTAGATATAAGTTCAGCATTTGAATGTTAAAATACGAAAAATTCTTGGCTCATTTTTTCCAGATCAATATTGAAGTCGTTGGATTTCCCACAAACGGATAACTGTCGCGAAAACCTTCCTGGAAGACCACGCTACTACGTCGCTGTTTTGTAATATTGTTTAATGAAAAAAATGTATTTCAACAGTTTAATTATGTAATAAATTGTTCCTAAAGTTTCATAAATGTAAAACGTTTTGTTTCTTTGCAAAAAAAGCTCAAAATTGGCTATTTTTTCGTCGTTTATAAATGTATTTCCCCCTTAATGAGGGAACACTGGCTTAACGTGCCAATAACCAAACTCCATTTACTCTTACTCTCTCCCCCCCACTGTTCTGTCTTCTTTCCCCTTTCCCTCGTTAATTAGTCTTTTTCTCTTCCATCTTCCTCCAACTTTCGCCGGTAAATTAGCCAGCTCTACGAATTCCTGCTGTTTAAATATTTGATAGCTTGCTCCACTTTTCCTTCCTCATTCGCTCGAATAAAACAACCTACTGAAGAGGCTAAATGACATATTGAATGAATTTAAAAAAAACATAGGCGAATGAACTGGAAAAATTGGAAGGCTTTATCACGGTCCAGAGTCTCACAGCTTACAGCACGTATAACGATATAATGACATGGCTGAAAAATTACTGCACCCATTATCTTCACATATTGGACACCGGCCGTTACGACGACGAGGGCGGCACGACGAAGCTTGACCGGCACAGAGTTAATCTCTGCCGTCAGATAATAGAGGCTATCCTCAGGATGATCAAAGTAAACGGTTATCTCGCGAATAATCATTACATCAAAATTGCCATGGTACACGCATACAAGTATCTTCACAAAATTCGCCAACTCTGCGACGACGTAAGTTTGCTTGTGATATTATTTATTCGATAAAAAAATCATTTCATTCGATAAGGAAGTCTTTTATTGGATGAAAAATGATTTGCTTCAATAAAGAGCAATTCAATAAATTATTATTCAATTAATTATTTACTCGAATAAATACTTCAATAAATTATTTATTCGACAAAAAGAATATATTTGATGAGGAAATATTTCTTCGGTATTTTTTTTTCTTTGATAAAAAGTCGTTGTAATCAATAAAATATTCTTTTATCCTACGAGAAAATCTTTTAACCAACATAACATTATTTTCTCTCACGAGCAATTATTTCATTTGATACAAAGATTATTTCGTTCGATAGATTTTTCTTTCGATAGAACAGAAAGAATTTTCTGTTGAAAAATCTTTCACACGACAGAAAAATGGTTTATTTGATGAGAAGTTTTTGTAATTGATGATTAAAAGAAAAATACTCATAAAATCTTTTTTTTCCAAACTAAAATTCTTGTATGAAAAAAAAAAGTTTCATTTCGTCAGAATTATATTATTCGAATGTAAACATTTTTTTATTCCAAAAATGTTCTATTTCACAAGAAAATTTTATTTATAAAACAATGATTTAATTTAAGGAACAATCAATCCTTCTAAACAAATCATATTTGTCTACTAATGGGAAAAATGTTTTCATCCGAACAAAAAAATTTTCGATTTTTCAAAATACATTTTCTTTGTCTCCTAATTTACATTTATCTCGCTTTAGACAAATGATCTCTATATTATTTTTTAACCTTTTTGCTAATTCCGTAATTCACGTTGAATGATTTTTGGATATATCAAAGTTTTTTTTTATCGTTCCTGTATTTGACTTTATTTTGGCTCGTTGCGGCTCCAGCCCCAGGACGATTATCCAGACGTATTCGTATGGATGATCGCCGGCTCGAGACGAGTTGCATACGCTCGTTTATCGGCTGGACAAATGATCTATTCGGAGGAGGAAACTTCGCGCGGTCACAACTGCGGCGAGAGAATAAATTTATTTTTCAAGAATCTCGAAGACGAGGGAGATTTTGAGATACAAGACTACAGCGCTTGCAAACTCGAGATATTCATGTGGCTCGGTAATGCGAAATTTGCGAACGCTTGCTGGAGCGCGATCCCATCCGGATACGAAGTTGATTATCATTCGAGTCTCGACGCCTTTCCAAGATTTTTCAAATACACCGAAAGTTTGGTAAGCACATTTGAAGTTATTTATATATCACTGAAAAACAAAATTTAAATAATTGCTCATCCTACGATTTTTTTTATTCGTTCGAAAATAATATTTTCTTGGCGATTGATAAATCAAAAAATTCTCATTCGACAGTATAATTTAATTTATAAAAATAATGACTGGGAATTGCAAATTATAGAAATTTCAATTGAGAGCTCACATCTTCCAAGGTCGTTTCGACCCGGGCATGGACTCATCCGGATTAATGGATCCCTTTGTAAGGGTGATTTTTCGCGGCTACGCTTCGACGACGAAGGTAAATTCGATTTACCTTTAGTTCCTACCTGCAGAAAAGCATCGAGAAAGGAAAAACGAGACAATATTGTCTTACGGAAAATGAGATCGCGCTCGAAGTTCCGACTATCTCGGTTTATCCAATTTTCTATTCCATTACAATACAATTTTTTTTTCGTGATAAATGCACCAACATTTTTCAAACGAATTTTATAAGAAATTGGATACATTTTTATTTTTATTTTCAATGCTCTTTCGTACATCCTCTCAGGTTCTTACGATTTCATCCCTTTGGACCTTTTACCCTCCACTTGACACTTCCCTTCTATTTTCGATTACTGAGAGAACCTCCCGGAGTGTTGCCCACGCCATTTCCCCTATGCACTGATTTATCGTATTTGCATCAGCATTCCCACATTAACGAACAGAATCCGATACGATCCTTGATGGATCCCGTGGCATTCTGTACCTTTTTTTTAAATTGGTTTGTTCCAGCCGTACAGGGTCTTCCCCTTTTTTTACGAGCCCCAACCCACCTCAACTTCGTTTTGCTTCCCACCCCCCCCCCCCCCCTCCCCCCTCTACCGACCATTACACCCACCCCCACCTTGCGGCCGCAATCGACTTCCCTCTCTGTATCGTATTCACCATGACATGTCTGTCATGGGCATAAGGAAACTGTGGAAAACCTATACCGATACAGCCTGTCCCCAAGTTCGCCTCCCAGTCACGGAACCAGTCGTCTTCCGCCGAGAAATGTCGAAGAAAAACATTTCACGATGAAAGTATCGCGACTGGGATTCGAACCTGCGACCTCTTGATCCGCTGGCCAGCATGCCAACCACTAGACCAGCGGCATCCTGTACTTTGAATTTGCTAAACAATATTTATCATGAATATATATAAAAGGACAAGTCCTGATTGACAGATCAACGCACAGCCTAAACCGAAGATAGAAACGTGAAATTTGGACAGTAGTTTCCTTTTATGACGTAACCTCCCAGGGTTTTTCGAAAATCAACTCCTAAGGGGGTAAAATAAGGCATGTAAGTTTGTATGAATATCTGTCATTGAATCCATGAAATTGGTAAATCCATGAAACCATAAAAATTGGTATTTAGACTTATAAAAAGATATAAATATCTTAAAAGATCACTTTCATATCTTGAAAATCGATTTGAATCACATCACTGTAATTATTGTTCGTTATTTATTTAACTAACTTTGACATAATATCAACACACACACGTTCACGCTCTCGAAACGTACAGATTATGTCTTAGCGTGCTGAGTTTTTTCACGTGACTTTTCACGTGATTCGAACGTGGTGAGAATTCTCACAGGATGTTCATTGTGTAACAGTGAAGAATCCAATTGGACCGCGATGAGGTCTCCCTGTGTTCGGTGTCCTCACTGAATCCCTATAGAAATGTGGATGCATCTTGGGACTTCCCAACGAATTTGTACACGGGATTACAAAAGGATATGTTTTTTGGGAGATTATACAAATTCCGATTGAGAATTCCAAATAAAAAATCTCAAAGGACGTGAATTGGGAAATAGCGCAAAATCCACTTGGATTCCAATGTGGACTTCCTGTTGGAATCCAAGTGGATTCCACTGTGGACTTCCTGCGTAGGGCGACCCTACCCAAGTAAAAATGTATAGCCTACTCTGAACACTTGCAGGACCCATTTCTTTTGTAATGCACAAACCGCCAGCCTCCGTCGAACCTACCAAACCCCATTTGTAGAGTTCAGTGCCATGAAGAGGCCTCCATTTGGTCCATTGTATCCTCTGTTAGTCCTCCCAAACCTTCTTTCGACCCTCAGTTTCAGTGAAACGTGCAGAATACAGGCCTCCTTAACCTGCTTTCGATCCCAAGTCCGTTGCCTCGACTCCACCCACCCTGCTTTGAGCCCAAATTCGATATCTCCTCCATCAACACTCCATTGTGGCCTGATCGCTAACCCGTTCGATAGCGAAGTAAATACGTTTGTGCTGAATAAAGAGTCCGGAGGGTCTACAGTGCGCCTACAGCAGGCTGAATGGAGGGTCCAGAGGGTCTACAGTGCGCCTACAGTAGGCCGAAAGGGGGGGAGACCAGTAGGTTCTGCGGGAGCGCTCGAAGTAGGCCCATCTGGGATTTCGCAGGTTCAGTTGCGCTCTGCATTGGCCTCCTTTGAGTGACAATGTCCAGTTTCTGCCATTCGGGAGGTTCATCGGAGGCCCTAACGTATTGGTATTCTAAACATTGTACCCTCGTTTAGGCACCCAATAATCCGCTATCGCCGATCTCTGCACGAAGAAGGAGGCCTTTATTTTGCGGGTTGAACGCGGCTCGAAACTTTTGACTCGGGTATCACATCCCTTATAGAGATCTAGGGACTCTTCGACAAATTTTGGCATGTAAAGTTGCAATATTTACGTGGACATTTTTTTTCTTTTCGCAGATTATCAAGCAGAGTCTCGACCCATTCTGGGATCAAACTCTGATATTTCCACCGATCGAGTTGCACGGTACACGGGAAAACATAAAAGAGTTACCGCCGAAAGTCGTGATTGAGGCTTTCGACTCGGACATGTGTGTGAGTTACGCACCGCGTGCTCGCGTATTTCTAACCACGAACAAATAAAAAAAACACAAAAACAAAGATAAATGTTGGCGGATAGTCTGAAATATTGATCTCGCGGAACATCTGGTGTATAAAATAGCGTTAAATCGCTGACGTTATACTCTTGGAGGATCCTCGATTATACACTATCCACGTTCTCACCCGATCCCATCCCGATCGTACAGGATACAAAAGAGTTTTGCGGACGATGCATCGCGACTCCGTTGGTGAAACTCACCACGGAAACTTACACGCCCCCGGAATTTCCGCCGAGACTTGAGTGGCACAAATTCAAGTCACAGAAGGATTATAGCGGCAGTGTACTTGCGGCTTTTGAGCTTATAGAGGTACCTTATAATCTGCCGGTAAACTCCAACCCTTTAAGCTGCGTCAGATACACAAGAGAGTGCAGCAAAGAAAAAAATGTACGTTATTCCCATCGATTTTAATCGGCCGAATTTTAATGCCTTCCTTTCGAGCAAAGTCTACGTCGATAAAATAATTGCACATTTATTAAATAATTCTTCGGAGGAAACAGCGTTCATTTGGTTTGGATGCATTGTTTTTCAATTTAACCTTCATTTTGTACAATTCGAATTTATTTCGGCAATTAGCGGACGTTTGTCGAACTCGAGTATAAATTTATGAAAAAAAAATGAGAAAGTGTCTTCGCACGAGCTTGTTTGGGTTTGTTTTAGTCTATTTAAGGGGCTATTGTGATGGCTCAAAAAATAAGCAATTTTTACATATTTTTTTTTGAAAGCTGTTGCATGTACTGCCTCAAACTTTTTTTTCCTTTCAAGGTACACTCTTACAGAATAGAAAACAATTTTTTTGTTGCATATAAGTGTATATTTATTCAACAATTGATAATTGTTAGTAAAGGCATGAAAGGCATGAAAAGACTATTTTATATTGCAGAATATCAAAATGGCGTCGTTTTTTGCAAAAGTGTTCGAAAAATAGGTTTTTCGTCATAATTCGAGCGAAAGTATAAGTAAAAATTAATATTTTTTTAATAATTCTAGTACAAGCAATAGCGACACTCATAAAGATTAAGAATCTTTTTGAATTTTTCATTTCCGATTACCTGGAGAGCGCAAATCATCAACGCCAGCGACGTACTTTTTTCATGACTTTACACGATTATAAATTGTTAAATAAATATACATTTATATGCAACCAAAAAATTGTTTTCTTTTCTATAAGAGTGTACCTTCAAGCGAAAAAAAAGTATGTACCGACACAAGCAACAGTTAAAAAAAAATTATTAACAAATAGCTTATTTTTGAGCCGTCACAGTAGAAAAGCCCCTTATTTTTATCGGTTCAATTTCGTTCTTTTATTTGTGCAGGGTTTACTTCTGTTGGAAAAAAATCGCTTAATTTTTATCTCCGTATTTTTTTCAGTTTGCTTGGATTCTTGTCGGTGTGATTTTAATTTTTTCTGATTATGTCAGTTTTTTCGGTTTATTGAAATTGCTCTAGTAAAAAAAATCGATTTATTTCCATTATTTCAGACTATGCGAATTTTTTCTGTTTATTTTTTTTTCCGGTAAAAAAATCGTTTCATTTGCATGATTTCGTAGTTTTTTTTTACTTCTATGAGTATCTCGGTTGATTTGGGTTTTTTCCGGTTCATGCGTGTTTTGCCAGCCGGTGAAATAATGTCGAATTGTTGATAAAGAAATAACAACGGAAAATCATTCGAACATAAATTTTCATTCGCGATACGATGAAAGATTCAAGAAGACACAGAGAAACTTAAAGAGCCAATAAAATTTGTTAACACCGCGTGTTACGAGTTTCACCACGTTTCCGAATCCCTCGACGTTTCATCGTGCGTTTTGGCACGATCATATAAGAAAAACGAGAATAACGACGGTGCGTCACGGAGTCAAGCGATGTATCTTCACGATTTCTCTTCCGACTTTTCTCCCTCCTTGTAGACAGGTGAGAACGATCTGGTGGATTTTCCGTCGGTCAATCCGTCAACGAGAGACAAGATCTACAACTTGCCTGACGACATAAGGCCGGCAATGAAAAGCCATCGTATGGAGGTTATCTTTTGGGGGGTTCGGGACATGAGGAAGATCAACTACATACCCGTCACGAGACCACGTGTCGTTCTCGAGTGCTCGGGCGTTCACGTCAAATCCGAAGTCATGAGGAATGCAAAAAAATTTCCCAATTTCGAGGAGACCCACGTTGTCGTGGATTTGGTGAGAAAAAATAATAACGTATTGCGCGATTGGCTGGAAACTTTTCGTATCGTTCGAATCTCGTTGTTTTCGTTCATTCAGGATATGCCGGAGCTCGATATATATTTTCCATCGGTAATTATCAAAGTCTACGACTCAAGTGGTTTCGGTTGTTTCAAGTATGCTGGGGTTTGCATCGTACCAACCGCTCACGTATTTCTCAACAAATTAATAACTGACGAAGAATACGAGTCGAAGATATACGAGGAAAATTGCGCCACGAATTTTGAATGCAAGAAACTAAATTCGGCTGCCGTTTGTGAGATACTTCTTTCCTGAATATTCTTTTTTTTTTATTGTACAAAGTGTTGTTGCTGCACAAAAGCGTTCTAGTTGCACAAAAAAAAGAACACCCAACTGGGCAGTTTTTCGAAGCTTTCATTATTTTTCCCAACAATACACGGCCAAAAAAACATTAATTTAAATAGGATGTATTTAAATGAAATAGGTTTTTTCCTTATCTCACGGCTTACTACGACCCTATTTGTTTCAGATATTTTTTTTATTTGTTTAAACTATTCTTTTTAAATATTAAATATATTCAAATTCAATAAATAAAGATAAAACACGATAAATCGCATGAATACGAAAAAGGAATATAGGTTCATGGCATGAAAGTGCGGTGAAAAAAAGTTATGCTATTTTTCTTATTTTTTCACTAACAAGGCTGTTATGTGGAAAAAAGAAAGGTATCGTCGTGCCTATTAACAGGCGCGACTATTTATGTATACAAAAGACTAACCCTTTTCCTCAACTGCAGAATGTTACAATAGTCTTCAAATGACAAAGCCATGAGATTTTTGAGAGACTGAATCGTGTACCATTTTTCCGTTTGTCTCTTTTGTCTTATACTACCAGATGAAACCAAATCACAGATTTATTAGGAATAAATCAAATATTTAGTTATTAGACAATATTAAATAGATCTTGATTTGGTTAAATAAATATATTTAAAATAAATAATTTTAATAATGGAATGCAATAGGAAAAATTTGATTCACGAAAAATCTAGTTAATTCAAATTTAACAAAAAATCAAATAGACACATCTAGTTAATATCAAGAGAAATTTTCTGTCAGTGTAAAACAGACCCGAATTTGAACGTTCTATTGAAAGGTATCGTTGTAATTGACTCAACGCTTTGATAAACACGAAAACCCTTTTTTCAGTACCCCTTCCCAGTGAATACGATCCCGAGAGAGAAGAAAGCAAAGGCCTGATAGGCTACAAAAAGATGGCCGGTGTCGACTCACGTTCGAAGCTAACGAAATTATTTGGTACGCTGAAAAAAATCATCCGGGAAATAAAGTTTTTTCGGAAAAAGAAAAGGGAGAGCTACGGCAATGACGAGGACGAGAGTCACGACTGGTGGACTAAATATTTCGCTTCCCTCGAGGTATACGCAGATCCATACTCTTTGCCACGTACGATGTGAAATTCAGTCAATTTTTTAACCCATACGTGAGCCATAAAAAACGATAAACTATTTATCGTTTTTTCTTTCACTACTCCGTTCGACAATTGATGGAAAATCTCAGTGCCCTCTTAGAAACTGGATTTGACATTGTTCCTTGTAGTTACGGCTCGTACGCGTGTGTACAACGTATACAGGGTCTCTAGAAATTGGATACTCGAAATCGAAAGGTTGCTAAAGGTCCAGGCGTTCATATGTCGTATACAAAAAAATGTCATGCGGTTAATGGCTCACATTTTTAACGTGTTATTGAAGGAACATTATTATTTTCTTCGGAAATAACACTTTGCCTGCCTCGAGCTGATACCTGTTTTTTATATTTGTCTAGGTCATCCCAAGGTCAGTTGTTTTGCTTTAGAAAAATGGTGGGGGGAGGGTTGCAAAAATAAGGGTTCCCATTTTGAAGAGTGGTTTTGTCCGTAAAATTTACACTACTTAGAGAAAAAAAACTGTAATGACTGAAAGTTATTGAGTCTATTCAGAATGCCAATGAGAGAATCTTGTAAGCGAAAGTGTATGCCGGAAGTGGGTTGCGAAATTTCGTTGTGGAGATTTTGAAATCCAAGATGCTTCTCGCTCCGGTCGGTCAGTTATTACTGATATCAATCAAATCAAGGCTCTAACCGACCCGGCCGGCATTTAACGACGACAGAGATCGGACATAAGATCAATTGACCAATCAACTGTTTCGATACATTTACAAAAAAATCGGATGGTAAACAGACTTGTTTGGGCGCACGAACTGAGCAAATAGAATTTAATGGACTGATTTTCAGCATGCGATTCGTTGCCCAAACGCCATCAAAACGATCCACCTTTAAAGCGAATGATTACTGGCGATGAAAAGTGGATTACATGTACGACAATGTCAGTCGAAAAAAGTCATGGCCGAAGGTCAGGGGGGGGGGGGGGGTGCTGCCCAGACCATCGCAAAGGCTAGATTACACTCCAAGAAGGTCATGCTCTGTATCTGTTGGGATTGGAAAGGAATCGTCTATTATGAGCTGCTGCTAACCAACAAAACGATTAATCCGATCAAGTACTAGTCACAACTGGCCAAATTAAAGCGAGCAATTGATCCGAAGCGGCTTCCAGTTCCCTGGACGTTTTCAAAGACCACTTGGATGACTTCTTTGCCCAAAGATCTCAGGACTTCAATAAAGTGAGATAATGAAGCGCGTGAAGAGAAGGCAGAAAGTCATTGAGCAGAATGAAACATATATAGTTGATTAAAATAGCTTTTTTTGGTGAATATTTTGCGTTTGAAATTTACTCGATTTTAGCTACGGAATTATACTTAGATTCCAATTCGAATAGATTTTTCACAAACAGTTCACATTTCGGCTGCGACTTTTTTCGGCTGGAACCAATATTCATAGGGTTTTTCGAGTGCCAAAATTCTAGTGATTCACCCGGTATATCCGCGTATTTACAAATCTGCTTATAATAACTAGCAATCCTTATATAACGACGCCCCACCCCTCTCTCTCTCTCTCTCTCTCTCGCTCTCTCTTTCTCTCTTCCTCTCTGTCTCTCATCTACAAAAGCACCGATCGAAATTTATCCAGGAGGAGAGAAATCTCGAGCTTGGAATAGCGAAGACACTCTTGCCACGTCAAAAGCCAATAGCAACGTTCAAGGTATTCGCGAGGAAATATTACCATTTGAATTCTTCGTGTTTAATGAAATCAGATTTACCCTATGGAATTAGAGATGCAGCCGGAGTTCGGTGAATTCAACGATCGCTTGACGACGTTCGAATTGTGGAAGGGAAAAAGAACAGGCGACCCGAATCATGACGAGAAAAATTTTGCTGGAAAGTTCAAGGTTGCGCTACTTTAAAAAAAAAACCTTTTCGCGAATCACCATCGTATTCTCGTGTAAATCGATGAAGGCCAAATAGAAAAATCGTTCCAGTTAAATGTAAATGCCCTTTCATATGCCTATTTATCAGCCGCTAATGATAGCCATTTTTCATAGCGTGTCACTAATCATATAACTACTACTTCGTACACTGAAGTTTGGTAGTGTGCCAGCTAATTTTTAAGGCCGTGCCATCGATCATAGATTATATCTGAAGCATAATACAACGGCATCTGATATTGTGTAATTTCTAATCTTCAAAACAAATACGTAAAAAAACGTGGCTATTCGTATTTTTCGAGGCATCTTTTGGAAAGCCAGAACAATTTGTCGGTCCCTACATACAAATTTTTATATCTGCTTCCTCATGAAGGAAATGCTTTTTCCATAGAAAAAAAATCATCCTCGAGATTTTAACGGAATTGCGTTCAAAATTTTCCAAAACCAATTTGATTGGGATAATTATTTATATTTGTTTCGACAAACGATGTGTGACAGCAATCTTTCGTGATTTTTTAAAATATTTTCAATTTATTTATATTTATTTACGAAATTTTCTCCGTGATTTTTACACATTTTCGCTTTATTTATATTTATTTATAAAAAGGAATTAAAAATGTTCTCGACACAGCCACATTGCTGTCCAATTACTGTAATTTAGCAAATGGATCATGGATGTTTCACAATTGATATATTTTTTCTTACGACTTCCGGTAAATTCCAATGAAAATTGTACGAAATAAAAACGGAATATTACCGCAGGGTCACATAGCGATATATCGTTGGCCTCATCACGAGCACTTACGATGCAAAACGAAAACCGGGAGAAATGCTGCTGATGGCCTATGCGACGACTATCCCTCGCAAGAGCCTCTTAACGTGATAGTGCGGCTTTACGTTGTAAAAGGTATATTTGCCTTAAGTGCACGAAACATTGCAAACGATATCCTCCTTAATCCGCCGCCGCAAATGCCGCACAGTTATTTGAATAAAATAATCGTAGTCCAGCCCCGGGCAAGTAACGAGAAAGTTAAAACGTTCATGGAAAAGTTGGCCAAATCTTTCAAGCAATACATTGTTTTATATTGTTATCGATTTTGAATTTCTGTTGATACGAATCTTTTAATTATTTTGAATCAAATTAAATGAATTAGAATTTACTTGAATTAGCTGTAATTAAATCGAATCAATTGAATCGGTTGAAGTGTAATCGTATTTATTAAAATTGCATTGAATTATTGAAAATTGTATTGAGTATTGGAATGATTCGATTTCAAATTGAATTATTCAATTCAAAATTGCGTGTTTAAGTGCTTTTTAATCAAATCGAATTAGTTGAACAGTTCGAAATGTAATCGATTTTATTCAAATTAGATGGACTTATTTAAAATTATATTGAGATCATTGACATTTAATTGACTTCTAATGATAAATTAAATTGAGCTAATAAAATGCAATAAAAATTTGGTGAATTATTATGAACAGTCATCTTTGCAGTATATTATTCCTCGAGCGATTAAAAATCATTACTTAAAGGATTGTTATTTCGTAAGAAGATATAAATTTGCTGAAAATGTTCAAGCCTTCACTCAATACTTGTATATTAATAAAATTATGCATAACTGCAAAATAACTCAGTAAAATTGGGTGTCTAATATTCTGTGTGGTTCGTCATTTAAAAAATCTGACGAAAAAAAAACGCAACTATGAAACATTTAATATGACGAGTACAGCAGTGTGCGAATTCGGTGGCCTTCACTCTTTCGCACATTCATTGATCCTGTGTCTGGCCCACAGAGCATTAAATCACGCGTTTCATAGACTGCGTGAGCTGTGCGACAGCGGATTGACACCTTCCATGAAATTACAGCATATACGCAAAGCTATCACACCGCGGTCATCGTTAGTCTCGTTTTAAATATTAATGAAGCTTCGGCTGCTCATGCGTATCTGGGTTAATAGGATTATAGTTATATAATGAGCAAGCTGACGCGATTGTTTCGTCATTTTAAGCGGTGAATTTGCAGCCGAGTGATCCACTGAGCGGCAAATCCGATCCGTATTTGCGAATAAAACTCGGTAAAAATGACATCAGCGACAAGAAGAATTACATTCCCAATCAGCTGAATCCAGTCTTTGGAAAGTGAGTCGAGTATTTTTAATTATTCTCGGGTCAGGGTAGTCGAATATTTTGAGAATTGTAGATCAGGGTACAAAGATCCCGTAAGTTTGACACTGAAAAATTAAGGGAGGAAATACATCCAGACGACGAAAAAATAGCCAATTTTGATCATTTTTTATTAAAGAACCTCAACGTTTTGCATTTATGGGATTTAGGTACAATTTATTACATAATTAAACTGTTTAAGGCCATGTGTCACACGTTCAGTCGGTAAAAATCCTACTGCCAAGTTTTCTCCTAGACGGATCATATTTCGGGCAAAAGAAGAGAAAGCGGTGGTTCGTCGTTCAACAGAGCGGAACATGTTTCTTTTCTTTTTTCCCAAAAATGAACCGTTTCAGAAATCATTGGGAATCTGCAAATCAGCTATCTCTCTCGCACTCATGGCCGCTCGGTCGGTATGACACTTGGCCTTAAATTAATTTTTCCATTGAAAAATATCGAAAAAACGCGCTGTTATAGCACAGTCTTCCAGGAAGGTTTTCACGGCTCTTTATGTTATTACAAAAGTATGTAGCTTCCGGATGGAAGTCGTGTTAAGGATCAGCGTTATGCTGGCGTTTCGCAAGCGTTACAGTCTGCATCATCAAAGCTGAGAGCTTCCATACTGAAGCTTTCCTGTCTCAGGTATTCCATATATAGTTGGAGACATCGTTCCAGATCACTGCACCGGCCAATCGGATGTTTTTAATTGATCAGCTTGTCGATTAGAAAAAATCGGGAGGACGGTGTGCCAAATAGGATTGACGTGATACCCTCCGTCTCTGTTCAGATTGTCCGGATGTTTTCGGATTTTCAGGCCTTCCCGGCGCGGCGTTTCGTGAAAAAAATGTTTAACTAACATTTTACGTAAAAAAAATAGTTTTATTCATGCCGCTACATGTATTTCCCCCCTTAATTATGTTGGGAGACTGTTCGAGTTGGACGCCCAGTTTCCAAAGGACTACATGCTGACGATACAAGTCTGGGACTACGACGCAACGTCGGCGGATGATCTTATCGGCGAAACGAGGATCGACATTGAAAATCGATTCTACAGCGCTCACCGAGCTCGCTGTGGCATCGCCAAAACTTACAATACTACTGGTTATAATGCTTGGCGAGATCGCGAAAGACCAACCCAGATACTCGATGGTCTCTGCAAAAGGAACAACTTACCGATGCCCGAGTATCTCGAGGACTGCGTGAAAATTGGAAAACAGAAGTTTCCATTCGTTGCGATCCTCGGATTGTACTCGGACGAGGCAGGTTCGTGATGAGGTCAATTTTTTCGCATATAATGAGGATTCTTTACGACCGAGCATTTTCATGGGAACTGTGATCTGCTCTGTTGTACGGAGTAGAACTCTGTTAGTAAGTTGCACCCCAAAATCGATTTCTTCGTGCCACTTGCGGTCTCTTGCCCCCCTCTGCTATCATCCGACGACGGAATTATTGGCGTAGCGAGGGGGGATCGAGAATGGGCTCCCCCCTAGAAAAAAAATTGCTCCAAAATAATTGAAGTCAAATAATCGATTAATTTTATTTGAGTCTCACCCATGCAAGCATAAAGAAATTACTTAGTAAAATTTAGACTATTTACTTCGTCGTAATTTCTTAATTTGTAAGAAAAGTAGCTATTTCATTACGTAAATTAAATGGATATTCGAATTTCGCAATTAAGTCAACTGGTAGAAAAAGAAATACATAAGATTTGCCGGCTGATACATAACCAGAGGAATGCTGGAAGATCAACATTTACTATGAAATAATAGATAATATCATTATAAAATTCCATCAATAATTATAGAAAAATCTTAAAAATTGATACGTCAGCCTTAGAAGCTGAAGCGATGGTCATGAAAAATATATTTCAATCTAAAAATGATGAAATAAATTTTGAAAATTTAAGAAAGCATGTTAAAAAACTTTTTTACCTTTTTAAGAATTTATGAAAGCTTTTTAAATGATATAAACTTACTTTAACTTATATAAACTTAAATTAACTTATATTAGAAAGCTTTTTAATTTATATGCATTTATATAAAGCTTTTTTAGTTTTTTTTTTAATTAAAAAAGCATGTTATCGTATATTAATTATTCCAAGCATGCAATAGTTCTCCGAGTGAGCTCCGCCGGCTGACAGATAAGATTTTCTGCCATCAAGCGGATAAAAATATGGCTTAAAAATACAATGCTTCAGGAACAATTCTCTCATGTGTCATTGCTGACCATGGAGAATGACTGTTAAAAAAGAACAATCCAACTGAAAGAGTGTTGGCCCGATCTGCAGAAAAAATGGAAAACTAAGACTTATTTTTAATCGAGTACCTGCTGAAATCGAAGTTTAAAGACTGGTAATTGGATTAAAGAATGCTGAAAAACTAGATGATTATTTTTTGCGGTATTGCAAGACTTTGAATATTAATGTTAACACGAACGTGTGTTTAAGCAAGTTTTATATTTCATGTGTGTTGCGTGATTATTTACAATTGCATTTTTATTTAAAAAATAAGATGATTGTAAACAAAATCAGTTCTGATCAGGCCAGCCCTTCCTGCTCATCCCCCGAAAAAGATGTTGGCCACACCAATGACCGAAATCGTTGAATTGTCGAAGCAAATGTAGGCTCGTTTATAACTTTCAGATAAGGACGAGTTTATGGCACTGAACGTACTTCATCAATGGCATGGTTTTCCAGTTTGTGGCACGACCCTTGTACCCGAGCACGTCGAACGTCGTCCACTCTTCAACACTGCAAGACCCGGCCTAGAACAGGTTATCATACGATATACGTATTTTACCGTGGTTGCAACCATCTCTCCTATCCGTTGCCGATTACAGAAAAAGAGCAATAGCCTCACGGAAATATGAGAATTTTATTTTTTATCGCACGGTGGGGTTCGCGCGATAATTTTATAACTTCTTGCCATAGCCGTCTACATTTTATACCTGTAAGTGGAAAATTTACTGCCCAATTGCATCCATAGGTAGCATCAATTTTTACAGCTCCGCGTGATAAAAAAATGCTGTAAATTTTATCAATTCCCTCTCACCGGAATAGCCAATCGTATATTTTTTTAACGCGTTTCATAAAAAAATATAAAACGCTACAAGCAAACTGCGATAAAGAAAAATGATCTAAGCGGGGCGATCGAGCGAATATGAAGAGGGGAATTGATGTTTCATTGTGACAGGGTAAATTGGAACTGTGGATCGACATGTTTAGCGTTGACGAACTACCGCCAAAACTTCCCATCGACATTACTCCCCAAGTACCCGAGGACTACGAGATACGCGTGATCATCTGGAACGTCGAGGACGTACCTTTGGTTGATAACCAATTTCTTACTGGCGAGAAATGCTCAGACATATATCTCAAGGGGTAATGGAATTTTTCAACTCTACCGTCTACGTCTTCCAAGTGGGAAAAGTTTTGTTTTTTTTCTTTTATATGTGGCTTTTCAAACAAACCGCCTCTCCGTTTCGATGTAAATTGATAAGAAACTATAATTCGTATCTTGTCGATAAATTTAAAAAATGTGATGATGGTGGAGAAACGCAGGTGGATACTTTACGAGGATCCTCAGAAGACAGACGTTCACTACAACTCCCTGAACGGCGAGGGGAACTTCAATTGGCGTTTCATATTCCGCGTGAAATACGCGAGGGGTGAACATCTCATGATCGTTCGAAAGAAACTTTCGGTCCTCGCCAAGGACGACACCGAACAGAAAATGCCTTGTAAATTGAATTTACAAGTGTGGGACAGCGATCATTTTTCTCCGGATGATTTTTTAGGTAAGACAAAGTGCCGAACTTTCGCTGCTTTATATTTATCGAGGCAACGCGCGTGACAATATTTGGCGTAAACTATTATTTCAACGTATAGAAAATGCATTTTGACAGCTGAAAGAATCAAACACTAGGGAAGAACCATAAAAAGTAATATTCAAGGATACGTCAAACAGCCCTCTTTTTCCTTGTGCTGCGGTAAAGTAACCATTAAAAAAAAAAGACAAATGATACGAGGGCCAAGTTGTTTTATCAACTTTCACTAGGTAACCGTAACGTTTTTTTTATCCACAGAAGCCACTTTATCTCCTCGGTCTTCTCCCTACACGTCGCGTTTCATCTTTCTTTCTGCCTCTCTCCCGTTCTCCCTCGTTACCCGTCTATTCCCGCGCCTGACACTTTTCTTATCAGCCTTGATGCCCAATGTTAAGGGGATTGTTCGGAGGGTGTGATTTCGTTTGCTGACAAAGCGTTGCTTCCCTCTTCCGAAGCCACTCTGATGCTTCAACGGCGAAATCTTCCGTGGTTACTTGTGTGTGTGTGTGTGTGTGTGTGTGTGTGTGTGTGTGTGAGAGAGAGAGAGAGAGAGAGAGAGAGAGAGAGAGAGAGAGAGATAGCGCATTCTCGTCATTTATCGAACTATAAGGTGAATCCGAGGCAGTTGCGAATAATACATTAAACCAGGATGATTCGCGAAGCAATACGAGGCCACGTGTTCCATGAAAGCGCTAAGTTGTAATTGGGTTATTCATTCTGATTGCGTAGATTGCGAAGCACCTCCTTGATTTTTTTCCCCTCCTTGGATTACTCGGCCTCGAAAGAATAATAACCCCGAATTAAACGGGTAATAGAAAGTCTAATCAGAATAAAACGTTGGGTCTGTAATTTCCCGAGTCGCGATGAATGCGCGACGAGTTTCCAGAATGGCACGATTGATGCCCAAAGAGATGATGCTCGGTCTCCAGTCTTGTTGAGGCGTAAAGTGTAATTCACGTTTGGAACTCGTAGCCGGGTGGAACAAGCCGGCGCTTAATTAAACTTCGCGCTCGCGTGCACGCAGCTAAACATCATCGCTAAATCTTTGATGATGTTTCTTACAGGCTCATTAACCATGGACCTCTCGAGAATGCCGAAGGGAAGTGCCAACTCGAAAAACTGTACACTCAAGATCGTGCATCCCAAGTCCCCGACGGTCAATCTATTTAAAGTTATGCGCACGAAGGCATGGTGGCCTTTCGCATGTACCACGAGCACGGGAAAATACGTTCCAGCTGTGAGTAGCGATCTGCTCAGATAATCCCTCTTATTAATTGGCACGGAAAACTCTGTGGCTCGATGAACTCTTTTTATACCAGAGTTCCTCGTGAACGCTGTCAAAGATTCTATGATTTCGCTGCAATTGATGACTCGTCGTAAATACAGTGGGTTAAAAATGTATTTGTACATCGCCTGTTTTTCAAATTATCCTACGAAACAAAAATGCATTTTATTTTTTTTCGAAAAATTTTTCCGAACATTATAGTTTTCTTCGAAAAAAAAAATTCTAAATTATTTTATTTCACAGGATAATTGGAAAAACATGTAATGTGCAAATACTTTTTTTACCCACTGTACGTATCTTTCAATCGAAGAAGCCTTCAACCTCCAACGATTCACAGCTAGTCAGTTGCTCCAATACAAGTTGATTGCGAGCGTTGCGTATCTGCAATTAACAAATTCGTGCAATACGTCTATGTCTTTTGCCATGTATCGATTCATTCCATTACGGATATGCGACGGATCAAATAGATTGGCCGATCAGAGGGACAAATGCCGTTTCCATTCAATCGTCAATGATGCAGTTGCGTTTCGACAAGTCGTTTGCATCACAATTGCGGATAGGTGCCGAGCTTGTCAAGATTGTTCGAGTCAAACAGTAGGCAATCATAACGCGACAATACGAGGCTCGAATTGGTACGTGTTCCTCCATCCAAGCGTAAGGTGAATTGAGCCCTGAGCTACATAGCAATAAAGCGAGCGTTTCCAGAGTTGCGCGTGATCCCCATCGTACATGCTGATTGTAAGATGCCTAACGAACAAACATATAGCCAAGATGAGAATCTATCGGTACAGGCCTGTTGAGCAATGTATACGAACCGTCGGGACTCGATCGCAATCGTGTCGAATTGAACCGGGGCGTGCTATTGAGGCGTACCGTCGAGCGGCATTTTACGATCGATGCTGCAATTTTGGTGGCAGCCACGTTTGCCTCCGAAGCTTTGCATATAGATTCAGTCGTTTCCACTACAGCCTGCCAGTTCAAAATTCTACCGACGAACCAGACGTACAAGTCATGAACGGACAGGCAACACGTGCATGCCTAACGAGCAAGTAACAGTGTACAATTCTCATTAGCCATCGTCGTAATATCATATATCGATGAGCTTTGAGGTTCATTAGATTCTCATTTAATTGCCATATCATAGGAATTGGGACGCCATGCATAACAGCTGGACAGTAAAGAGTAGCAGTTTGATGACACAAATTAAAATCATTTGCAAATGAGTCAGGTAGCCTTCGTTAAACATGCGTCAAAGTTGTACCTATGGTGTCCCGAGACTAGAGGTGTCTATGCCTATTACTGTGGCAGGCTGGTGTATAGAGAAGTTCATTAGAAACCAGCGCTGCTCATCGGCTTGCATTGAGAAGCTTTACCTCGTTACTTGATGTAAGTAGCGTTGATTGACTTGAGCTTATGTGCGAACTGTAGGAGCCAATGAGGAATTCTCTATCGGGCTCTTTGCCACAGGCTTGATCCCCATTACCCGCTTAGGTCTTCTCGCCTCGTTATACACTTGACAGAAATTTCCAGCGAAATCGCTGCTGATACCCTGGCAAAGCCGAACTAGATTAGCCGATAAACGTGAGGAAACTGGGTGGCTCCGTGTGTTGCGCAAGCTTGAGCCGAACTCTGCGATCTTTACGCCCAACGTGAAAAGCAATGAACCGTGCTGGCTTTAGTCAAGCGTAAGGGTATATTGACCGATGCGGGCTTAAGAATGTGGGTATCCCACGAGACATCCTACGGAAAATAATGATAGTTATTGGCAACCGTACGAAAGAGGCTACTGTGGAGCACGTAACCCTAGCTAAGTGTTCAGTCGTCCAGTAACGAAGAGGTCCAGTGAAGATAAAAAAAGGGAATCAGACGCTGGACAGTGAGTTTGGTTCATTGCTCTTGGCTGGAAAAAAAATATATCTCAACGGAGATTGCGCAGAGGTTCAACGTTCTAATGACCGAGACGTAAGCCGACCCACTTATCGATAGTCGCTTGCACTGATGATCACTGTCAGTTTTGCAACGTTTCTGCCCTCATAGTTCCACGTCCCGAAGTGATTAGATCCCCTTCGAACTCGAATCGCGCTGTAGTCTATCAACACGATAAGCTCAGCGCTTCGTCTGTCGTGTCTTTATCGATCAGCCCCCTGGCACTTTCAACACGCTTGATGACCATCGCGCCATGAACGGTCGGCTCTTCCCTCTACTACGGTTGATGGCAAACGCTTTAAAACTACAACTGTTCTTTTGAAAAACGGTGCTCAGAAAAACCCCGACGGTCGGAAAGAGCGAGAGGAAACGGCTGTAACCTTCGTTAGTCCATCAACGAACAGTTTCTCATCGACGTTTGAGACTCCACGATGACGAATTACAACGGAAGGCCGCAATGCCCTATAATTATTCAGAATAGCTGAGAGGTCGACCTACCTATCGTTGCAAACAATCAAGATAAATATAAGTGTCAATAATGGGACAAACGTGACCGAGTAAGGTAGTTGAAAGCTGATGGGGATCCATTTAGACAGTCGATTGCCGGATTGTTTGATTCGTTGTCTGCCACACTTCATTTGCATGAGCTCGTCCATGGCTATGGATCAGCGATAAGCTTGGCCTCTCTTCTCCACAGTTATAGCGGATCACCCTTCTTTCTAGATGATCGGAATTCTCCATAGGCCTCCAGGGATCGATCATTAAAGGATTGAGTACATCCTTTCTGTAAAAGAAATCTATTTTTCAACCGTTGCTTATGATTTTCTATAGTTTTTCGTACTCAAAAAAAATAATTTCGAATTCCCACTTAGGGACGGAATTTATGAGAGTAAATGTAGCCGCCAAGGGACTGCCTCGAGTGCAAGTAGGTTGAAATCGTTTCTCTCGAAACTCCATTTCCCAAAACGATCTGCAGGATAGCTTGAACAGTTTTTTTTTAATCCTGAAAAGCGCCAATTATCAGCGTGGCTGAAGGTATGTAGCCCATTAACGGCACCCCGGTAAACGGACTCCCGTTCCGATATCTGAGCGACTTCCAATATCGATTGCGGTAAACTTTTTCTTGGACACGTATCTTGGATAAATACCCTCCATGTACGGCATACCCAGGTGGCTAACCAGCGATGCGACATGCCAGTAATGGTCACTAATATACGCCCTACACGATTTTACGAGTAAGCGGGAGTTCCAACCCTATCGAAATTCGATTTGAACCGTACTACGGAGGGTCGAGCAAACAAAACCCTCTGGGGAAATGGAAAATGGCGCAGATCCGGACGTACAAGGGGTTGTTCCAACTGGACTATACTTTTTATCTTTGGACAAGCGATTATCAATTTTAGAAAGAGCAAATGCAACATAACTTCCAAATCAATGTGCCACTGCATTTGACCAAGCCAAGCCTCGACTTTTTGAACACCTTTCGATGTTATCCTGAAAAATAATCGATTGTTACGTATGAAAATTCAATCTTTTTGATCAAAACCAATTTGTGGAAACTTTTCTTTACTGTGATCGCTCGCAGTCACATCCGCCTCGTATAGCATGCTCCAGCTCCGGAAAACTTCGTGCTGGGCCAGGTAACAAGAGATGATAAAATTTTTCGCCGATGACCTTCGTGCTCCCGAAGAGGCATAGGCCGTAAGTGAGATTGTTCACCGAAGAGCCCTGAGCCTGCGAGGGGTCTCCTCCCCCTATGTCGTATGAGGATTCGGAGTGTGGGCACGTTGGGGGTATAAAAAATTCACGAGCTGCGGGCGATATTGGACGTACTGAGAAAGCTTTTCCTGCAACACTCGTGTCCCAGACAAAGCTTCTCAGCGATATATGTAGCTTTTTTTACTACCCCGGCTGGGTGTACGAACGTATCGTTGTATTTTCAGGGCAAAGTGGAAATGGAAATGATCGTGGTACCGGCGGGACAGGCGAACGAGCATCCAGTTGGCAAGGGTCGAGATTCTCCGGAGCCACTTGCACCACCAAAGTGAGTGATAGGCCCAAAACTCATTCAGAATATTATCACGCACTCTTATACATTGTTCAGGCTTAAGGAAGTTGATCCGATGAGTGCGTGGTATTTGACAAGCCGAGTGAAGGATCGTTCTCTTGAGGGGGAAAATACATGTAGACGACGAGAAAATAGCCAATTATTATAATTTTTTTTTTTTGAAGGAACAATATGGACAACAATTTTTGACACTGCGAATTGTCACGATGGAACACCCAGTTATTCTTGATGTTAGGTCCACACGCATGACCCTTTTCCGAATTTTTTCAAGAACCTCAAGGAGTTTGTGCCTTCAAGTCGAGGCACAAACTCTTTGTGGACGATACCTTGGCTATCGAAAAAGCAAATGAGCATGCATTTGATCTTCGACTTGGTCATTCTTGCGTTTCTGGGACTCGGAGAGGTTGAAATGTGCCATTCCACCACCCACCACCGAAAAACCTAGGCCCTTGATAAAACCCTGTCTTCGTAGACCTGCTGAAGTTTTGCAAAAGTTTCCGTTGCATTGTGCACAAGTCTGAAGCAAAACCTGATAGCACACCGTTGCTCCAAATTGATGTCCACTCATTTTTAGAACGCACTAAAAAAAAACTGTTTCACGAAAAAAATCGCTACGGACAACCAAATGACTCTAGTGAGTTCAAACTCGTACTGAAGACGTATCACATGTTCACCCGCCGCCTCTCCATGTCCCGCGTCCCAAGTGTTGCCAAATCGAACGCTACGTTGCTAGTCTCATTAATTAAGTTATACATCTCGTTTACGTAAGAAACATTTAAAAAGTTGAAAATTAACAAAATGAGACTCTTCAGAAAAAAATTGAATTTTGACACAAAATGTTCGTTCTTTTCTACAATAATAAAGTACTTTTTAAAAGGAAATTTCATTAACAAGTCGGTATAAGCTCAAGGAAATATTGTTGATGTAATGAGGTGTGTACAAAATTTTAGCACGATCTGCCAAGTCCTTTTAAAACTATGTTTCTCACAAACTTAAAAATGCAGTTTTGAAAAAAACGTATTAGAAGTTTCCAACTACAAAAACTTAATGATTTTAGTGACTTACTTATTTACTTTACCACCGAATTCTTGAAATGTTTAACTAACATTTTACGAAACCAAAAAAAAATCGATTTTTTTATGCCGTAACATGTACTTCCCCCCCTTAAACCAACACAAAACAAAGAAAAATATAGCAAATAATAATGGTATAATCGATCATTTCGCGAATACATAATTTCAAGTGGCTTGATGTTAATGACAATGTGATGGCCAAGGGCCCTTTAGATATGAATTCAAAGAGATTTGTTTGCCTCCAATGAAAATCCTTGATGTTATACGACTATGAAAAAGCAACGAGTATCGTGAGTTGTAAAGTCGAGCCGGTCGTACCACGTATCGAGCAGGTCGAGACAGACAACCCTTCGATCGCGATAAGGACAATCTACCGTATTTTTGATACACCACGCCAATAACGCCCATATAGTGATAATAGAGTCCATTGGGTAAAGGAAAGTCGCGTGAGGGCACTCTCCGGTTGTTTCCCTTTCCACTCTCCTGACGGTAATGCGTGTCTGGCAATGCTATAACCGTTGAAAATTGCGAACAGTATAAAGTCACAGACACATACATACACACACACGCACACACAAACACACACACACACACACACACACACACACACACACAGACGAACACACGAACACTTGTAAATGTAAATACATACATAAGCCTCCGGCTGGTGCCCAAACTGTCGCTTGAGCTTGACGTCTTGGTAAGGCTAGGGTCGTTACGCAGGTGTGTGATAGCACTGAGTTTTCAACCATTTTCGCCGCTATAGGCGGAAGGGAAATACGAGTTTCATTTTACGATCCCCTCCGTCTGTAGCATAGTTACAGTAATATACGGGACATTGCGTCCGACATCGAGCAACCCCATGATCATCACGATTCTATCAATCTGCCATTGCTTTCAGACGATATTGGCCTGCCTGGAGAGCCAGCTGGAGTTTTTGCTCTCTACCAAAATACTCCTGGTATGTGTTTCAGAGACGAAATGTCACGTAACTTTGATCGTACTTTTAATCACTTAAATTTGCGTATACGGTCTCTCGTCAGTCGTGAAGCGCTTTCGGAAAAATTTACAAATTAATTTGGAGTGTACTCCCCTATGGATAGACGAGAGAAAAACATCGACAGTCGTTCAACGCATCCTTCCGGTGGGACTGAGTACAGAAAACGTATTTTCGAAATAAGATTTTGAATTTTCTACGTTCAACATTTGTTTTTCACAACGAATGTTAACCCTAGAATTCATGTATCATTTTTTCTACCTTCTAACTCATGACTGGGGTAGATACCCATCCCGAGGACTGGACGGAATGCATATCTCGATCTTTTTTGGCCCTACCCTTGGTGCTGTTGGATTTTCTTCTTGGAAAATGGTACTAATGGAAACTTGGAAGTTTCGCCGGAGATCCGGAATAAGTAGCCTTGCTCGCAGATAAGGCTCGATGAGAAATTTGACGAGAATTTTCATGAAGGTCCTCCGATTCATATTTTCAAAATCCGCGTTAAAATTGTGGAGGATTATCGCGTCGTTTTTTTTTTCAAATCAAATATAAAATGTATAGCTTTAGATAATTTATGTGACCATTTGCACTTGAGTTACGTAATAACATCTAAAATATATTGATCCTGGTAATAAAAAAAAGTAAAATTCACTTACCGCCACGAAACACCAACGGCAATTTGAGACTGAGGTAGATACTCACCCCGGACGCTCTTGAGAACCGTTTGCCTGATAACCAGCGAGCAACTAATGACAATGTAGGCCTGCCTTTACAGCCAGGTAATGAAATTGAATTGTCATCACGGTACTCAGTTGACTATGTCGATTTATAGATTAGGAACGCACTTTAAAAGTCGCCTGGGGCTGGCTTTTACCCCGTATATGACTTTTACGGTTAATGTTGTTTCTTTTTCGAAAAAAAAAACGGTGCTAAATTGCCTAGATTTGTTTTTTTTTCGTCCAATAGGATTTTAACATCCAAATGCTGAACGTATACGTAAGAAACATTTAAACAGTTAAAAATTTAAAAAATGGAACACTCCAGAAAAAAATGGAAATTTTACACAACATTTTCGTTCCTTTGTGTTAAAAAAAAAATCCTTTTTAAACGTAATTTTCATAAACACGTAGATATAAGTCAAGGTAATATTGTTAGTGAGTTGTGTGTACAATCTCAGCACGATCGGCAAACTCGTTTTGAAGTTATGTTCCCCACAATCTTAAAAAAAATACAGCTTCAAGAAAAACGTGTTTAAAGTTTCGAATTACGAAAACTCAATGATTTCAGTGACTTACTGGCTAATTACTACATCACCGTATTTTTGAGATGTTTAATTAACATTTAATGTTTAAAAAAATCGTTTGTGGGTCGTCGACTGGGGTAAGTTTTTTACGCAGTACATAAGTTTAAGGGTTAATGCTGTTTTTTTTTCGTGAAAAACGATGCTAAATTACCTAGATTTGTAAAAATTTTTTGTTCGAACAGGAAGTCGTGAAAAAGAAACTTATCGAGCTAGGTCTCATTTCATTTGGAGCTCTTGCAAATGAAAGAACTCGGAGAATTGGTCTCGGCAAAATATTCCACCTTCGTACGAAATTTCCTGTGTACACGTATATTTTAATTGGACAATATAAATATGTTTGCACGACGGGAAAATATGCACTGTGACGTGAAGAGAGATTGAGGAGCGAGAGAGAAAGAGAGAGGGACAGCAATGTTTTACGAAACGAGACACGAGCGCGTGACTCTTACCTCTTAAAAGCTCGGCTTTTATACATCTTCGTAGTTGACGTTACACCTGGCCAGAATTTTCCTCAACATCCGGTGTTGGCCTCTCTCTCCTATATCCGGCGAATCGTGACGTGCCGCGTTGAGACACTTTGCGATTTTAAGACTGAAGAAACGCAAGCGTGCATGCTTTTTTTATTTCTAGTTTCGTTGTTACGGTCTTTTTTTTTTGTTGTCCTGCTCGCCACCGGATTGCTTCACTTCATCCTCAGATACTTGACGCCTGGCGTGCATAAAAATCGCGTCCTAACCCTAGGGCGGTAGATGGATTAGGGGTCGTCCACAAATTACGTAACTTCAAAGTCCCCAATTTTGCCCCCCCCCCCTGCCCCTCCCACCACGTACCAAGACCGTAACGCCTGGACCCCCGCCCGCCTCTATTCCGTTACGTAATGGGTGCTTTGTAAAAAGTTTTGGGCTTATATTCAGGAAAGAAAGGTTTTTTCATTCCCAATAATAATTCATTTTTTATTAAACAAATTCATTTTTTATTAAACTTCAAAATAGGGTGTTACATTGTAAAAAACGAAAATGTATTCATAGGAAAAAATAGGATTATTCTGGGAATCCTATATTGTCTTCTATGATCGGATTTCTGTTTCATTCTTTCACGCATTCTATCAGAGGCAAATAAAAATCGGAATCGGCTTTGGCGGTGGTCATACCTTCTGTAATTAAGAATATATTCAACTAGTTTCATACCAATTTTCATGAAAAAAATCTTTAAAATTAACCGAGATATATGCCTTGATTTGACGAAGAAAAAAAAATGTTCTCTCGGTTGTCCTATCGATATCTTAATAAATGGTCATTTGTAAATAAAAAGTCAAAAATTTATCGATGTCTATCAAATGTAGCTATCGTTATGCGTAGCCGTTTTTTTTTTATTTTGATTTTTTTTTCATGGCGACGGTTTATACATTTTTTTTCTATTTTCAAGGCCCTTTTTTGTATTCAAGCAGTATTTAAACATGGTCATTACCAAAATAAAAAAAAATCGACGACGTACAACCGTAGTCACTGCGATTACAAAAATTTCAAAAAAATTGAAAATCGGTTGATAAGATTTTGAGTATTCGCTGGGATGAGGTCGAAAAAAATTGTTTCGAGAAAAACGCGTTCAAAGTTTTCGTTACGTTTTTCTTTATATAAAGTTAAATTTTTTTCTAGAATGTTGATAATTACATTGAAATATCTAGTCGCGAGTGATATGACGGTTCTTCATCTCCATTATATTTCACAAAATAATAAGACCCTGCACTTCATCTATTATGAACGATGCCCCACCTATAGGCACTGAGGGTCCCAACCGGTCGCGGACTTAAAATTTTGCCAAAATATATTTAAATATATGTACTTTCAAGAATTATAAAAAACAAAAAAAATGTTTTTCAAATTTTTCTTAAGGAAAGCGGGAAAAGGGGAAAGCTGTCAACTTTCCGCGGTAAAATTGCGCGCGAGTTTTAAATTGAAAACTTGAACATGCAGAAATTTTGCTATTTCTGGCAGTCCTAAAACCCTCTCCCTCCCCCCAAATTGCATTACGTAATTTTTTGCCCCCTCCCCCCCCTCCCCCCCAAGTCAGGATGACGAAGAGACGAAAAAAAAATATTAGGGAGCTTTTTTCGTATCGTTTTCGAGTACTCAAAATGTGCTCATTGCGTGATTATTATTCGGGATCAATACTATTCGATCTACTCGTTGAAAATTGGCGGTACCGTTCGACTGGCAAATAATTCACGCTACGATAATCTCATTTATCTCAATTACTATATCCTAATTCGACAGCTTCGTATAAAATCGTCGAATATTCTCTATTCATATCGAAAATTTTGCTTCTTTTTTTTCTTCCTTTTCGAAACTCGCGATAAATGTGATATGAGGAAGGGCAATAGACTCTGGGACATGTTGGGGTGTCGTCGCAATTTTCGGCTCGCTGAGCCTCGGGGATTCCGTTGTTATTTGACTCTCTACCCTCCGTTCTCGTACGTACATGTGGCTGTGTGGGTGTAGAATGCCTGTTCTATTTTCTCTTAGTGCTTATCTCGTTCCGTCTCCTAAATTTTACAAGTAGATTGCACGAAGCTTTTTCACTTATCAGAAAAATGAAAAAGAAAAACTTTCCCCGGTCCCCACTTCCACCTTCGTTCGACTCTGTTGTTCCTTAAGCTCGAGGTATTATTGATGAATGCTTTACTTTTTGTTTATTTTTTTTCAACTTGATGCAAACAATTATATCCCAGATACAGCATACGTCACCGTTATGTCTCGTGTGATGACACCCGCGTGACTCGTGCTGTCTGTCGTATTCTACAACTCATCACGATAAGAGGCCACCGAACGACAGGCTACCCTATCCCATATTCTACACGTTATATTGTATATTTTGTTTTACGAATGAAATGTCGATTGAAAATGAGGATTAAAATATTAAAATTTAGCATAAAAATGGTAAATTCGAGCAATAAAATTCTTAAATCAAGCATCGAAATTTTAATAATCATACACGCAAAAGCTAAAATTACAAAAATGAATTATGTAAAATTAAAAAAAATGTTTTTAATTGAATTTTGTTTTTAGAATTGTTTTAATGTAAAAATAAGAAAAAAATTATTTAAAAATTAATTCATCAAAAGCAGCATAATGAGCCACCATTTAATTTTTTATAATTTCCTCCCCATCAAAATATGCAGTAGATTTCGGAAAATTGTCAGAAGATCTTTATGCAGCAGGCTACCGGATTTTATATTTTATGATTTGTATTGTATATTTTGTATTACGTAATACGTTTACGAGGCGTGTAAATTAAGTAATGAGACTGATTTCTTTCAATTTTACTCAATTTCTTAATTCTCATTATTTAATTTACACGCCTCGTATATTTTCTACGCATTGAATATTTAGTTGCCAATATCTATTCATCAATTTTAATTTTACGAAAAAATATATGTCGATGTAAAATGTGAACAAGAGAATATGGATTTGAAATTTGACAAATGAAATATTCATTAAACGTGAGCCCTAAAATATCAAAATTGTCGATCGAAAATGCCGCAATCGAGCAATAAAAATCTAAAATCAAGCCTCAAAATTCTAATAGTCAAGCGTTCGAGTGCTAAAATTAAAATACCGTAAATCGATTCATCAAAGTCATCGAATTCGCAATCTTTACATTTTTTATAAATTTCTTCCTATTGAAATATGCAGCGCATTTTGCGAAATTATCGATCGATCTTGATGAAGTTCACGTATACAATCGAGGATGATACGATTTCAAAAACATTTCTCATCGTTTCGGTAGATTTATTAAGGTGTTGAAGTTTGCATCGTCGGAATGCAACGAAAATTTTTCTTTATTTTATCATTTCTTCATTTTTTTACCATCTGATTTCTTTTTTTCCGGGCTGAGGTTACAGAGCCCTAAGAAGGGTGTTCAAAAAAAATTTCATTGATCGTTGTAGCCTAAATGTAGTAAAAAAACAAATTGGATAGTATAGAGAAAAAAAAATTTCGTTGCATCCTAATGCAAACTACAATATGTACCATGATATATTTTCGTATAACAAAACGGCGATGGTTCGATCACCGACGCGAACACATGCTAATTTTTCGACCCCAAACATTAAGGTGTACACGGACATAGTCGGTCAATATAACGCGGATCCTAAAGAAACAAAAGACGTCCAAATTTACCGTCCAATCCGCGGCAACGCGCGTTTGATATATTTGTATTTATCAATCGGCGTACGCGCGGTCTGAAATAATATCGCGGAAATTGAGTTATAGCGCTTAATCTCATTTTGCCCCTTTTTTCAGACGGCCCGACACATCGTTCTCGTGGTTTCGTAATCCGTGGAAGGCCTGTTGCTTCGTCGTGTGTCGTTATTACAGATGGCGCATACTGTGCTGCTGCTTCACGTTTTTCTTCATAATTTTGGTCGGTTGCGCGATTTACGCATTCCCCGGATACCTGGTCAAGCGTTTGCTCGGAGCTTAATCACTCGTGAGCGGGAATACATAATTAATTATATCGTCTCAAGCAATCAATATTTTTTCACTGCACAATTCGGACAAAAATATCAGTTGCCTGTGAACAAAGTTCATGGATTTTCTCAATATCGGCAATATTGGTAAAAAATTCGAGTCATTGTAAAACCCAAACAAATTATTATTTTAAAAGCGCAATGAAAATATATTTAGAAAATGTCTTTTTTATTTACACAAATAAATTCGTCATCTTTTATTTAAAAAATGACGAATTTATTGTGTAAATAAAATTTACCAATATTGCCAATAGTGGGAAAATCGATGAACTTCGTTCACAGGCAACTGATATTTTTGTTTAGTGATTTTTCGAAAGTGGTTGAATAATTTGAAATTTTTAACGTTTTTTATGGCTGTATTTATGAAACATGGAAACTTCTCACATGTAGACATCGTAGAACTTTTCTACTGAAATATATGAACAATCAATTATTTTGTAAGCATAATTGGAATTTTTGTTAATTAAAAAAACGTGTAAAAATTCTTTGAACATTCGTACGTGCTTAAAACGATTAACAATATGATTTGAATCACGAAAAATATATCCCTGTAACTACTTCCTGAGTACGTGCTTTTGGTTTCAATTTTTAATCACTTTTTATATTATTGTTATCGAATATTGACGCTCCCAACCTTTTTCAATGGAATTAATGTTAAAAAAATGTTATACCACGAAGCTCTGGCATCGAAGAGATTTCATATAATTGATGTTACCAACGAAATATCGCTTTTTCGTTTTTTTTTTCAAGATCACAAACTTTTCTCAGTTCCCCGATTTGAAATCTGGACTTTCTTTCTATGGGGACAAAGCATCCAAGCAGTAGCAAAAAGGAACATAAGTGTTTCGAAAGCAAATCTTGGAGATAGCACTCGACAGAATTCCTCGAGGAAATACTATCCGAAGATGTCTCACCCTTCCCTGAAGACACCGATACGCCGAGAGAGTCCGAGGACCAAAACTTTTGCGTTTCTATCTTTATATATGAGCTTCTCAATATTTTGCGAAGTTCACTTCTTGTCTCAGATGAAAAAGAATTTTCCAGCTCTCTGAAAAAGGTCGAGGTCGACAGTTGATGATCGTTCCTCAGTTTGTGTTTTTATATATTTTCATAAGTACTTTCGATCTATGAAATAACGACCCTTAAAGCCTTTCAAAGTTCAATTCACGAACACATCTCGTACGTATTGATTCTACCAAAAACGAAGTTCAAATATAGAAAACAGAATAATATTTTTAATATGTGAAAAAAATAGTGAAATTTCGATTAAGATTAAAACCGATCGTTATCCCCTTTTAAAATAATAATGTTTCCATCAGCCGAGGGGTAAGAAAAAAAGATGTATTGCTTCTATCAGTTTGATGCGGCGTTTCCAAAATTAGCTCCTTCGTATTATGATGTTGACGCAATAAAATTCAAATTGTTCATGATGCTCTCTCTCCGCGGCTATCTCCTGCGGACTTTATAATCTAATTTTCCCCTGATAACTTCGGGGATTAAAATCTCCTCGGTTCTTCGAAGTTTTCGAACCGAGTACGTACCATCGGCCGTAAGTTCGTTAACAGCGTTGTACCTTTTTTTTTTGCCTTGCCTATCGCACGTAAGAGACTCCGAAGGGTTAATACATCACGGAGATTGGGGGATGTCGAGCCTCACCGAGATTGCAGCAAGATCTGATAATTAATGTCATAAATATTCCTTTTTATACTTCATTTTTTATTCCCAATTACATTTTTTTTTATTACCGTCTCGAAAAATTATCTCTTTCGTGGCCTTTCACCCTCCTCCTATCTCCGTAGAACGAAAATTCGGAAAAAAAATCGCGCGATCAAAATATCCAACATTTTACGAGAAATCGATTTTTCAACGACACGTAATTGAAACGTTTATTCGTACGCGTGTGTCGTCGCACTCGACTGATTTTATTATTCCATTGTCGCCTCAATTCTCCATTAGTGTCGATCAGTTCGACGATCCTAAAGGGTTTATCGAAAGGATCTTTTCAATGGGACACCTCACGGAATAAAAAAAAAAAGTGACACCATCGCTCGTTGGCGAGCCAAATGAATGCAAAAAAATGTATATACGTTCGTACGGGTATGTGGAATCACCGAAACACATTGAAACGGAGCAGCGCCAGGTTTGCAGGTGTGCAGAGCACCGACTCGCGAGTGAGCCGGCTAGTCGGGCAGGGGCGGTAACGTGACCTAACCAAGAAATCAATAACCCAACGTTTTACACCTGAGGAGACTACGATAATCCAACTCTCCGAGCGCATTATTAGCTTTATGCTCTCGCAAATATTTCATTCTACTACTGTCCCCGTCGAGCAGCACCAAGCCCTTAAAAAATCGAGAGAACTTTCATCACCCTTGTCAAAAGAAGTAACATTGTTGCGTTTATTTTGCACGCTGCTCGTACGTTCCCAATGTCCAATGTCAATCATTTCCATCGATATTCGATTGGACTGATTATTTGTTTTTCTAACTAAACCAAAATGTAGACCCAAACCGATTCAAACGCAGAACATGTATGGAAAAAATAGTGGTGATCTTTATAAAAGAAAACTTCGATTATTGTAATCTATAGAAAAACGCCTTGGCGAGACTACTACCTTGAGGGTATTTTTCGGATTTTTTTCTCTGTTTCTACGATACAAATATCGGGGAAAGAAATATTTTGGGCTCGAGTCACACATATTTTAATCAACGAAAATGGCAGATTGTTATTGTTAAACTTTCAAAACTACAATCGAAAGACCAATTTGGTGAATATGCTCGCGAATTTGCCCACAAATTTTCGAAAAATAATCTTTTTCGCCGTAAATATTACAATAATAATATTACAAATATTACGTAACACCCACAAAGTACCTAGAACTAACGCCTATCCATCAGCAGATCACACTTGCATAGTTAAGGTGCTGATAAAAATTGTGAATTATTATTTAAAAATAGCTAAAAGCCGGAAATCTTCTCAAATATATCAAACAATACTGGAACTATAATTTACCACGTAAAAGACCTCATACCTATGCATCAGCAGATCACACATGAATAGTTGAGTCGCTGATAAAAATTGTTTACAATTATTTGGTAACAATCAGAAGCCAGAACTCTTTTCAAATACATCAAACAATACCACAGTATCCAACCCACAAAGTATCTAGAACTAACGCCTATCCATCAGCAGATTAAACTTGCATAGTTAAGGTGCTGTTTAAAATTGTTTACAAATGTTTGTTTACAACAGTTAGAAGCCAGAACTCTTTTCGAATACATCAAACAATACAAATACCACAGTATCCCACACACAAAGTACCTAGAACTAAAGCCTATCCATCAGCACATCACACTTGCGTAGTCAAGGTGCAGATAACAATAGTGAATTATTATTTAAAAAGAGCTAAAAGCCAGAACTCTTCTCAAATATATCAAACAATACTGGAACTATAATTTACCGCGTAAAAGACACCTAAACCTCACACCTATGCATCGGCAGATCACACTTCAATAGTTAAGGTGCTGATAAAAATTGTTTACGATTATTTGGTAACATTCAGAAGCCAGAACTCTTTTCAAATACATTAAGCAATACAAATACCATAGTATGCTACCCAGAAACTACCTAGAACTGACACCTATCCATCAGCAGATCACACTTCAATAGTTAAGGCGCTGTTTAAAATTGTTTACAATTGTTTGGCAACAGTTAGAAGCCAGAACTCTTTTCGTATACATCAAATAATACAAATACCACAGTATCCCATCCACAAAGTACCTAGAACGAATGCCTATCCATCAGCAGAACCCACTTGCATAGTTAGGGTGGTAATAAAAATTGTGAATTATTATTAAAAAATAGCTAAAAGCCAGAACTCTTCTCAAATATATCAAACAATACTGGAAATATAATTTACCACGTAAAAGACACCTAAACCTCACACCTATGCATCAGCAGATCACACTTGAATAGTTAAGTAGCTGATAAAAATTGTTTACAATTATTTGGTAACAGTCAGAAGCCAGAACTCTTTTCAAATACATCAAACAATACAAATACCATAGTATCTTACCCAGAAACTACCTAGAACTGACACCTACCCATCAGCAGATCACACTTGCATAGTTAAGGTGCTGATTAAAATTGTTTACAATTGTTTGGCAACAGTTAGAAGCCAGAACTCTTTTCGAATACATCAAACAATACAAATACTATAGTATCCTACCCACAAAGTACCTAGAACTAACGCCTATCCATCAGCAGATCACACTTGCATAGTTAAGATGCCGATTTAATTTTTTTACAATTATTTGACAACAGTTAGGAGCCAGAACTCTTTTCGAATACATCAAACAATACAAATACCACAGTATCCCACCAACAAAGTACCTAGAACTAACGCCTATCCATCAGCAGATCACACTTGCATAGCCAAGGTGCTGATAAAAATTGTGAATTATTATTAAAAAATAGCTAAAAGCCAGAACTCTTCTCAAATATATCAAACAATACTGGAACTATAAATTACCACGTAAAAGACACCTAAACCTCACACCTATGCATCAGCAGATCACACTTGAATAGTTTAGTCGCTGATAAAAATTGTTTACAATTATTTGGTAACAGTCAGAAGCCAGAACTCTTTTCAAATACATCAAACAATACGAATACCATAGTATCCTACCCAGAAACTACCTAGAACTGACACCTACCCATCAGCAGATCACACTTGCATAGTTAAGGTGCTGATTAAAATTGTTTACAATTGTTTGGTAACAGTCAGAAGCCAGAACTCTTTTCGAATACATCAAACAATACAAATACCACAGTATCCCACCCACAAAGTACCTAGAACTAACGCCTATCCATCAGCAGATCACACTTGCATAGTCAAGATGCTGATAAAAATTGTGAATTATTATTTAAAAATATCTAAAAGCCAGAACTCTTCTCAAATATATCAAATAATACTGGAACTATAATTTACCACGTAAAAGACACCTAAACCTCACACCTATGCATCAGCAGATCACACTTGAATAGTCAAGCCGCTGATAAAAATTGTTTACAATTATTTGGTAACAGTCAGAAGCCAGAACTCTTATCAAATACATCAAACAATACAAATACCATAGTATCTTACCCAGAAACTACCTAGAACTGACATCTATCCATCAGCAGATCACACTTGAATAGTTAAGGTGCTGTTTAAAATTGTTTACAATTGTTTGGTAACAGTCAGAAGCCAGAACTCTTTTCGAATACATCAAACAATACAAATACTACCGTATCCCACCCACAAAGTACCTAGAACTAACGCCTATCCATCAGCAGATCACACTTGCATAGTCAAGGTGCTGATAAAAATTGTGAATTATTATTTAAAAATAGCTAAAAGCCAGAACTCTTCTCAAATATATCAAACAATACTGGAACTATAATTTACTACGTAAAAGACACCTAAGACCACACACCTTTGAATCAGCAGATCACACATGAATAGTTAAGTCGCTGATAAAAATTGTTTACAATTATTTGGTAACAGTCAGAAGCCAGAACTCTTTTCAAATACATCAAACAATACAAATACCATAGTATCTTACCCAGAAACTACCTAGAACTGACACCTACCCATCCGCAGATCACACTTGCATAGTTAAGGTGCTGATTAAAATTGTTTACAATTGTTTGGTAACAGTCAGAAGCCAGAACTCTTTTCGAATACATCAAACAATACAAATACCACAGTATCCCACCCACAAAGTACCTAGAACTAACGCCTATCCATCAGCAGATCACACTTGCATAGTCAAGATGCTGATAAAAATTGTGAATTATTATTTAAAAATATCTAAAAGCCAGAACTCTTCTCAAATATATCAAATAATACTGGAACTATAATTTACCACGTAAAAGACACCTAAACCTCACACCTATGCATCAGCAGATCACACTTGAATAGTCAAGCCGCTGATAAAAATTGTTTACAATTATTTGGTAACAGTCAGAAGCCAGAACTCTTATCAAATACATCAAACAATACAAATACCATAGTATCTTACCCAGAAACTACCTAGAACTGACATCTATCCATCAGCAGATCACACTTGAATAGTTAAGGTGCTGTTTAAAATTGTTTACAATTGTTTGGTAACAGTCAGAAGCCAGAACTCTTTTCGAATACATCAAACAATACAAATACTACCGTATCCCACCCACAAAGTACCTAGAACTAACGCCTATCCATCAGCAGATCACACTTGCATAGTCAAGGTGCTGATAAAAATTGTGAATTATTATTTAAAAATAGCTAAAAGCCAGAACTCTTCTCAAATATATCAAACAATACTGGAACTATAATTTACTACGTAAAAGACACCTAAGACCACACACCTTTGAATCAGCAGATCACACATGAATAGTTAAGTCGCTGATAAAAATTGTTTACAATTATTTGGTAACAGTCAGAAGCCAGAACTCTTTTCAAATACATCAAACAATACAAATACCATAGTATCTTACCCAGAAACTACCTAGAACTGACACCTACCCATCCGCAGATCACACTTGCATAGTTAAGGTGCTGATTAAAATTGTTTACAATTGTTTGGCAACAGTTAGAAGCCAGAACTCTTTTCGAATACATCAAACAATACAAATACCACAATATCCCGCCCACAAAGTACCTATAACTAACGCCTACCCATCAGCAGATCACACTTGCATAGTTAAGGTGCTGTTTAAAATTGTTTACAATTGTTTGGCAACAGTTAGAAGCCAGAACCCTGTTCGAATACATCAAACAATACAAATACCACAGTATCCCACGAACAAAGTACCTAGAACTAACGCCTATCCATCAGCAGATCACACTTGCATAGTCAAGGTGCAGATAAAAATTGTGAATTATTATTAAAAAATAGCTAAAAGCCAGAACTCTTCTCAAATATATCAAACAATACTGGAACTATAATTTACCACGTAAAAGACACCTAAACCTCACACCTATGCATCAGCAGATCACACTTGAATAGTTAAGTTGCTGATAAAAATTGTTTACAATTATTTGGTAACAGTCAGAAGCCAGAACTCTTTTCAAATACATCAAACAATACAAATACCATAGTATCTTACCCAGAAACTACCTAGAACTGACACCTACCCATCAGCAGATCACACTTGCATAGTTAAGGTGCTGATTAAAATTGTTTACAATTGTTTGGCAACAGTTAGAAGCCAGAACTCTTTTCGAATACATCAAACAATACAAATACCACCGTATCCCACCCACAAAGTACCTAGAACTAACGCCTATCCATCAGCAGATCACACTTGAATAGTTAAGGTGCTGTTTAAAATTGTTTACAATTGTTTGGCAATAGTTAGAAGCCAGAACCCTTTTCGAATACATCAAACAATACAAATACCACAGTATCCCACCCACAAAGTACCTAGAACTAACGCCTATTATTCAAACTATTATGTAGCGCCCGGAACAAGTGATAAACTGAAGGTGTAAGGTCCGTACTAAAGAGTGTCTCAAAATGACCTGAAATTTTTATTTAGTAATAAAACATATTGTTTATTTGAAAAGTACGAATATTTTTATTTTAATATAAGAAACAAACATGGCCGTTATATGTGGAACACAATATCCGATAAATGGCGGCCTCATACTTGTTTGGAATCGTTCACTTTTTTAACGAAATTGTCAATAATATTTTGGCATAATTGTGGACTAATTTCATTAATGGTGCGTCCAATTGCTTCCTTGGGCTCCGGAATGGTCTGTGGATCATTGGCATACACTTTTGTTTTCGGCAAACCCCAAAAAAAGAAGTCCAATGGCCTCAAATCGCACGATCTTGGTGGCCAATTCACATCGCCGCGGCGCGAGCTAACACGACCATGAAACTTCGTCTGCAATAACTGCATTGTTCCGCAGTGGATTTTCACAATTTCTATGCGTTACTCGATCGTATAATTCTCCATGCCCAAACCTCAATACTTCCTCGTGCCAGTCGTCAAAGATTATTACTCTACGTTCGCCACAAAATAAAATGGCACGCAATTTAAAATGTCAGGTCATGTTGAGACAGCCTTTAGTTGACGCATGTGCGAGCGGAGAATCAACTGCGAACATCTGTCGGAATTTCGCTACGGGACTATGCATACACCCAATATACATTATATTCAGAAAATGTTGGAATTCTTTAGGATTTAATGTTGAATTTAATGGGGAATCCCGATAAGAACCCAATGCACGACGTTTTAGAATATGGATCCAATGCGATGACCCATTAGTTCTCTATCAGAAAGTACAAACAAGTATGGGAATCTAACCGGATCTCTACGACAATTTCTGCACGGGAATATATATTTTTTCAAACCTTCCTTTTCCTGGATCGGAACGCGTCGAGGACGTTCCTGATTCTTCCGAAAGCCAGCAGCTTTACGTCTACAAGGGATGGTTGAGTTTTCCAATTTTGTCGGATTTCCCAAACTTTGGACGGTGTAGCAATTACCAGCGAAGGTAAACGGTACCTCCCGGTACCGGCGAAAAAAAAAAATTCGGGGCAACAGGGAAAAGAGGCCGACTAACAAAACCTTGCGGAGTTCTGCGTCCTGCGCTTGATTTTATATGCCATCAAACTTTTGTACGCTAGTTTCTTCATAGTCAGTTGTGGCTGAACCAAGAGACGGAGTGAAAACTGTAGAGAGCAGGAAATCCGGAAAAGGGGGGAGGGAGAGACAGAGAAAGAGAGAGAGAGAGTGAGAGGGGAAGAGGGCGAGGGGGGGGGGAGTAAAAAAGGAATAAAGTTTAACTTTTCCTTGCTCGTTTCCGTCGTTTCATCGGAAGATCAACCCGTTTGGAAATCTCCGGTCCAGCGTCGGGCTGTTTGCATTCGCTGGTGCGCTAAGTTTCGCGTCTACACGTGTATCGCTGCAAAAAGCAGAAACAGAATCGTACGATACGCTACGTAGACGGCAGGGAAGGGAGGGTAAAAATTGCAAGGATTCGTCAAGTACGGTCTCGATGACCACTCAATTTTGAGTACCAATCCAACCGCCAAAGTTATCGACATAGACGAATGAGAATATTCTTGAAGGCAGCCCTCGACGCAGAGTTTCATGGGTTTCTCGATCGACCATCTATACATATAAAACATTTCTATGACTGACTGACTGACTGACATATAGACAACGCACAGCCTAAACCACTGAAGCTAGAAACATGAAATTTGGAAAATATGTTCCTCGGAAGGTTTAGAGGTGTACTTAGAAAGGATATATCGAAAATCAATTCTTAAGGGGGTGAAATGTACTGTAAAAATTTGTATGGAAAATTGTATTGCTTGCGTGTATGAACTTGGAACTTGGTGTAAATATTCTTCAAAACATATAATAAAACGCATATTTTGGGATTTTTTAAAACAACTCTTGATCAGGGGTGCAACATAGTGTTGAAGTTTGTATGGGAAAATCGAATTCCCTGCTTTCATCCCAATGAAATTCGTAAGATGTGTTCCTCAAAGGACGTAAAGATGCCCTAAAAAAGATTAGCTTCTCGCATGGTCCACTATATGTAAGCTACACTGCCAAAAAAAAATTTAATTGAAATAGGATCTGTTTAAATCAAGTAGATTTTTTCTTGTCTCACGGCCTACTACGACCCTATTTTTTTCAAATATGTTATTTTTAATTTGTTCAAGCTATTCTTTTTAAATATTAAATATATTCGAATTAAATAAATAAAGATTAGATTCAAATTAGATAAATAAAGATAAAACACGATATATCGCACGAATACGAGAAAGGAATATAGGTTCATGACATAAAAGAGCAGTAGAAAAAAGTTAAATTATTTTTCTGTTTTTTTTTCACTAAGAAGGCTGTTATTTGGAGAAAATAAGGTATCATCGTGCATTTTATTAACAGGCGCGACTATTTATGTATAGAAAGACTAAGCATTTTCCTCAACTGGAGAATGTTACAACAGTCTTCTAATGAAAACAAAGCCATGAGATTTTTGAGAGACTGAATCATGAATCATTTTTCCGTCTGTCTTTTTTGTCTTATACTACCAGATGAAACCAAATTACCAATTTATTAGAAATAAATAAAATATTTAGTTATTAAACGACATTAAATAGATCTTGATTAGAATAAATAAATATATTTAAAATAAATAATTCTAATAATGGAATGCAATAGGAAAAATTTGATTTCACGAAAAATCTAGTTAATTCAAATTTAAAAAATCAAATAGACGCATCTAGGTAATATCAAAAGAATTTTTCTGTCAGTGTGTTCGAGAGTATCGCGTGCCCAAAACTTGAATGCGCTTGCCGATGACCATAAATCATACAATGTTCTCTACAGAACTATACAGCAAAGCCATATAGTTCTGTAGAAAACAATGACGTTGTATGATACTGGAATTGAAGGTTGCTACTTTTATCCTGCTTTTTCATTAATCATCAACACGTGTTTCAGTCAGTCAGTCTACCGTCCTGCCTGCGAAAAATGACAGTCTACCTTTGTTCTTTATTTCTTCATTTGTTTTTCTTTATTTATGTCCTCTCTGGATTCGGTCCTAAAGTCCACACGGGCAAAAGCTAAGCAAGTCATAAGTTATTCCAATATTCGAGTGAATGCTCGAATTGCAAAGAATAAAATACAAAGATCGCTGACAGCCGAGTTGGAAACACTTTGCCGATGAGACGTTGATGTTGCCTGCACGATGAAACTGGGTCTAACGAGTTTAGTACAAGGGTTGAACTGGTTTGGCCTCGTGACTCCTTTCGCAAAAGACGTGACTGGCCTGCCGCTACTAAATTACCGAACGGATCGTTCGCCTTCTCCGACCATTCATTCCGCTCCATCTGCTCGTACTCTTTCTCTTACTATACTCTAGAGAGAACACGAAATGCAACGTTCCGTATGTGGTTAGACGTATTTCCGTGAATTTGATGCTCATGAACCTCGCATGCAACCTAGACGCTTACTACCTAACCGCACACAGCCACCATATTTTTTTTCCCCTCATTACACTCGAGGCATGTAGTTCTCGGTGTGTAATTTATCTACACGTGTATGCATATGTATGTACGCCATATTCTATGAGCTAGAAGGGTGCCCAACCTATGTGCTCCGGTCATAGTACGCCAGGGGTAGATGGCCTGGCACGATTCCAATTATGGCTTGCCGCGACAGTCCCAGTCTGGAATCCGGGCCACCGTGATTTTTCTTCTCACCCTCCCACCCGCTGAAACTATCCAACCCCTTTTTGTAACAGCCATCACCAGCCACTTCGCCACCCCGTCCATTCACTTTGCAGAACGCGAGGCATCTCGGAAGGGCTGCGGGCATCATCATTTCTGCTGGCATGTTTTCCCTTCCGTGCATCGAATCGCAGCGGGTAATTTGACACAAACGCAAACTATAAAATCTGATAGACTTGTCGAAAATTCCTTCTGCTACATGTGGCTAGTGCCACAGTCATTTGATTATTCTGCGATGGCAAAGGAGTATCGTTAAAATTAAGGAGTTAGGCTACTGTGACGATCCGAAAATCAGGGTTATTTAAAAAAAATTAAAGAATTAAGTAAGATGATTGAAAAATCGTTTTTACAGTTATTTGTATGTACATTAACAAAGTTTTGTCCCAAATTTCATGAAAAAATATTAATAATTTGAGGAGTTATAAGCAATCTCGTGCAGGACCTTTGTACATGGAAAGCTCAACTGTGTCCTTGATTTTGTTCACCCGGTTGATCTGAAACGATAAAAAAACGAGTTCTTTCTTAAAATACATCATTTTGGCTAAGACTTGACTGACAATGAGATTACTTTTGTTATTGTGTTTCAATCATAAGAGAAAAAAAAATAATTTTTGTTTCAATTCTTCGAGGAAAAATGACATTATTATTGTTAATAACTAATAGAAAAAATGTTAAAATGAAAAATGTCAGTCAAAACTAAACTACTATTAAACTGAATAAGTGTGCTACGTTTTAAATCAATTAGTTCATTAGATATCGAGAAATCGTGTGCACTGTTTTGTAAAACATAGTTTCCAGAAGAAAGCGTTTAAAGTTTTACTAGCAGTTCAATCTTTGTAATCAAAAGTTAACCTTCGATCTGTAATTCCTGTGCCATATGTTGGATTTTCCTTTGAGTTGCCTCAAGCGACGAACGATTTTTTGAAATTTTCACAATAGCCACAATGTCATCATCAACGTTGAAGAATCATCGATCCAAGATTGATGCGTTACACGCTAAGATACGAATAGACACCTCATCGATGAACAACATATACTTCACCGTGTAGCTCATTGGTCATCCTACCCAATACAAACCTAAAACTGATGACCGTCGCCGGTGATTTCGCCTAATTTGATTCCAGTTTAAACGAAATTTTGACGGGTTGCACATTAATGGAACGTACGTTTAGCACGGCTCGTGGGTTATCTGATGTTCCTTCGCATCTTAAATGTCGAGCTCGGCGCTTTGTGATGCTCGAATCAATTCTGCCCCCAGGGGGCTTGGGATGATCGCGTCTCGTTGTGGCACATAATCGATCGGTCTTCCGGCTCGTCGGGCACGCGATGAGAGAAAACGAAACGGCCAGATAGTAGATAGGACCCTCCGAGCCGAGCAGGTAGGTATGGGGCGAGACAAGAAGAAGGATTTAGCATAGAGGACATTGGGTCGCCGTTGTTTTACGATCGTCGTTCCTGCGCCACCCTGCCGCTCTCCAAGAAAATCCTCCAGGCTTTCCGTACTCCGTAAACCTCCGGTCGATCCTTTCAAACCTGCCAGCAGTCACTCACGCTATACACGCCTACGTGTGAGTGTATGTGTGTGTAGGTATCGCTCACAAAGCTTTCGTTAACGTCCCGGCGGCAGTCGTCCTAGTCGTCAAAGTTATGTATCCTCGTTCGAGCAGTAACGCTCCAGCATTGCGGATGTCCACGGTATACACAAACACAAATGGCCTGCCCAGGCGTATATGCAAGCGAAGAAGGTTCGAAATACACAATAGGGTCGTTGCGATTGCATCGCGCGACGAACCGCCTGGTGTAAACCGAGGCGCTTCAATCGCGATAGTCAAATGCCGTGGGACACCACCAGCGAGCGCGTAAATGCATAGCTATGCGGCAGTTGGATATTATGTCCCAACCGCGAAATAGACGGCGAATTCCGACCTCGCAGGATGGAAGATTCAGACTATATATTACATCAACAAGCTCAGCCAGCCTCAGCTTGTTTCAATATCCACGCTACGTCCAACGGATGCAAATGGGCTCGTCATGGCAAATGTCTGGATCCTTTGGATTCCAAAGTCCCGAGAGGGGAATCCCTAATAGCGGCTTTTAATCTCCTTTCCTTATACCCCACATTCAAGTCAGGTATATCCGTTGGGTCCTTTTTGAGCTGTGTGCAAACGCGGAAGGACGTTGGCTTTGTAAAGCTTTGGCTCGGAGTGACCACCCTCCTTTCACCATTTCTGGAAAATCCAAGCGTGCTGCTTTCATACTCGCGACATCCTTGCAGCCTGCCGGGTTTTATGTTGTACGCTTCATTCCTCGTCCTCGCGTACGCTTGTAGACGGTATGGATTTCCTTTAAAAGCAAACCTGAATATATTCTTCCGGAGATTGCCATGAAGAAGCCGGAGTTGATCAACAAAGTTTCTCATCGAAGAAGCTGCATTAGCGAAATTAAATGATGCGCCATGCGATAAGCACGTTTCTAATTTTCAGGATTTTTTAAAGATAAGATTTCAACAACAGTAATCATTTTCATACGGAATATTATCCTCTAGTTTCATCGAGGCGTACTTGATTGAATTGAATTTGGCATTTACATTATCTGCGAAACACTTCCATTGAGCTAAACGAAGTTTCATCCGATAGCTGTTTACCATTATCGTGGTATCGCAATACCAATGGACCAAGGCGTCCCTTCATCGTCAGAAGTGTTTTACCCAATCGACTTTCAAGATCCCGTCGGTGTCTTCACCGTCGTATATCAATAATGGATAGTGCGGTGCTATATGTGGTATCCGCTCCCGCTGGGATCATCCATTTGCGCTGAGAGCTCTGGCGAAGCTCAATAAAATTAAGGAATCCGGTTAGATTACTTATAAAAGGATTCGGTAGACACTGTGAGAGAGAGAATAGACTCTTGGAACGGGTTAATTTTCTACCGGGAACAATAACCCCGGGGAACGGAATCCTATGAATCGGACAATTCTTTTCTATCGTCCTCCAATCGATCCAGCCGCTAATTACTTTGATTGGATTTTTATCCTACTCAATAGGTAACCAGAAATACGCCTGCAACGCTTTTCATAATTGGCTGGTTCATTAGATTTTTTTAACGAACGTCCTCAATGAAGAACCCGCGTCGAATTATTCAATCAGAAGCGAATAAATATCTTCGCGAATTCTAGTCGTCTAGCTGTGAATTATAAATGCAATATCATTGAATAATAAAATCCAATGTCCAAATGTGGCCATTCTCGAACGTTCGCCCGTAAAAAAGCTTCTCGTATCCAATGTTCGTTGGAAGCCTTTACAGTCCTGCTGGAATGGGTTGCTCTGTCTGCAGGAAACCCGGGGCTCGGAACTTCCTCCAGGTTGCGCATTAGGTTTTACGAAAGGTAAAGGTTGCGCATTAGGTTTTACGAACATCTGCGCCATTGGGGTTGTGCAGGATATAGCCCACTGAAATTCAACTAGACGAGGGAAACAAACAAATCGAATATTTTCATACCCAATTCGCAATTGCAAACCTAGGCCTAAACTCGGCCAAAGAAAAAAGACTTGGTTGATTGTATCGCGTGCGGTTTTTCCTTTTATATCCAGATTCCTTTGTAACCCCCGTGATTTTTTTTTCGTGAATCGGGATACTTTGAGTGTCGTTACGTATCAAGATCTCGGATGGAAATTGCAAGGGATAAGGGAGCAAGAAACACAGCCATTCCCAACTTCGATTGTCGACCTGTCTGATCGTCTGGTTTTTCTTATCACAACTGGCTGCTTCCGTGATTTATATATAGGGTGCACGTTGAAATACTGGGACTTTTGGTTTGAAGGTTCCGGCGTATTGTTGGAGCCCCGGCTTTATACGGAGCTCCGCCAATACTTTGTCTCATCACCTTTAACGTCATTGTCTCTTGCTATCCGCGCCATACTCCACTTTCACCGCGGTCTCACCAAATCCAAAAGAAAAGGACTCTTATCGTTTTTTGCCTCTCACGCGAGACCTGGACTCAATTGATTTCGGATGTGTCACACCGTAGAAGAATCATTCTACCGCAAAAAAAGAAATAGCGGTCTCGTTATTGCGGTTTTCTAGAAATTTCACACGTTTACTCAATTGCTTTTGTCCAAATATCGAGAGATCGGATATTCCATTCAGATTTCCGAGATCCACTTTTCGGCTACAAAAATATCTGTGCATTGTAGATCTGTAGAAAAATGTTTGATTTCTTCCGAAGTTTGTGTACCGCTTAAGATTTAAAAAACAGCCCCTGATGAGATGCGCCTGTTTGTCCAGCCTGGTACAGGCATGTTACTACCGAACTTTTAAATATGGGAACTTGACATTTGACATCTAGATGGAGTTTGACGATGCCCAGGAAAGTCCATTGTTATAAGATGCCATCTTATTGTTTACATCGGCAAGTGACGTTTTGTTTGAAAGTTCTCGATGTTCTGATGTCAAATTTTCCGTTTCACTGGCATATCTCGTACATCCCAATTAAAAACTGAGTCTATCTCGCACTTTGACATTTACCTAGACGATAGCATATCCAAAAATCTGTACCAGAAAACATCCTGTTAAAATAATTATTTTTTTAAAGCGGTCGGATAAAAACATGATTACCCCAAAGAAAAAAAACCCACGACAGGCTCTTCAACCCCTTAGAGCGTGCTATCAAGATTCCAGATCTTCTAGCGAGTTATTCAAGCCGAGGGCGTTAAATCCAGAAGTGAAGATAAACTGTAAAGTATACATCTCAATTAAGGGCAGTGAAATGAGCTTCTCCCAGCCGTGAAAATGAGATATAGCACGAACCGTACGTTTTATATTATTCGACAGGTGAGTCGTGCAATTATATTAATTGATCTAATGGCCTAGCCAAATGATTTTCCACCGAATGATGAAAATGAATGAAACGACTGCACGATTGATTTACGCGGCCACGTAAGCCACCATTGCAATGAGGTTTTTTCTCGCCCGAAGGGGTTGGCTCGTAGGCCGGAACTATCGGCATTGCGTGCTACCGATGCTATCGACCGCGATAAGCTATTTCTCGCATGCACATATAAAATCCTCGTATTTCCATAGTGGTCCAACAGTTCAATTTACCCAACTTTGCCAAAGACGAGATAATAAAAATAATAAAACATTCCGCCAAGTTCTCATTTTTTGTTTCTTCTCCACGAAGTACCAATTACCGAGTATCGTTGGTAGCAAAAAAACGAGGAAAAGTCCATTCCGTTTTCTATTCCGGCAAGTGCTAAATTCCGCCGTAGGTACAAGAGGTCAAGATTCTGGCGTCTGCCGCCCGCCAACTTATTCAATGCGCATTGAATATTTCACTGTGAATCAGCTCGATGAAATTCAGCCAACCTCACGTACACGTACAAATACGAGCACGCGTGGATCAGCGCTGTATATTTCCAGACTGCAGAAGGGCGTAAGCGCCACGAATCAATGTGTAGCCCAATGGGCGATACGCTTTCTCGTTCATGAACAAACCGCAACAAAGGGATTCAATTGAAAGCTTTTGCGAAGGTAACATAGGAATCTTGAGAGAGTACGGGTCAAGACCGCGAATTCTCTCAATTGAACATAACGATATCGTGAAGATGTATACCCGGCTGTTGGCATCGATAAATTTCCGAATCCACTCCGACGATATCGATCGTAACGCGAATTGGGTATTGAACGAGAATCGGATGGAACGGTATGAAGGCTTTCAGTACTGTTGGAATCATTCCTGTTTATGCATGGGAAAAGGCTATTTTTGAGACGTTGATATCCATGCAATGTTGTTTACCAGCTGGCTGTTTGGAGCAAAGTCCTTAAGGGGTTGAACCACTTCAGAGCTCGAAAAAAATCGGTATAAAAAATGAAAAATTTTAACGCGACTATTAATTGTATAGAATCTTTTTTATTTGTCACAAATACATTATTGTTTTATGAACAAATGTAAAAAAAAAACGAAGAAAAAAATTAAAAGATAATGGAGATACAAGTTGTCTAGTAGAACCCTCTTTTTAAATAGGTGGGAAAAATATTTCGAAATCTACCCGACCAATTTTTATGAAATTCATACCGCATATTCTTTATAATATTATCTGAGATGCAGCATAGGGTTTTTTTTCATTGCATGCCGCGTTCACTTTTTATTTATTTTTAAAACTCAACATTTTGGTAAGAGTGGGAGTTTTTTTCAAATAGTTGTAATTGTACAAAAAAAATGTTTATTTTTCCCTATGCTACACTTCAGCTACCTTTCTTTACGAGATTTTTTTTTTATTCTTCAGACGATTTCTGACAGAGAAAAAAATTCCACCATTCCCAAGGATTTCTATAAGAGGGTTTTACTAGCCGACTTATATCTCCGCCATTTTTTATTTATTTTTGTTCGGTTTTTTTTATTTTTTCATAAAACTATAATGTATTTGTAAAAAATAAAAATTATTTTATATATTTAATAGTCGTATGAAAATTTAAAGAAAATGTATCTATTTTTCCGAACGCTAAGGTGATGTGACGCTTTAACATTTTTTGCAGGTTGTTGATTTACAGGACAGCCTTTACTTCAATATGCTTTATTTGGAGGAGATTTTGACGACATTGACGTTCGTATAAAGACGCTTGTAGGGGAAATCAGCTACTGTAAGTACGGTCCTCTAGGGTCTTCAAAATGACATGTTTCCTGTATACATCCGTATATATATATATATATGTAGAGTGATAACAGCGGGGAGGAGAATAAAGAAAGGGAGCGAATGCGCCAGCAAAGGAGAAAATGCACCTATGGTGGGTGAATAGCAGGTGGAGGGGTACGAAACGGAGCAGCGGGGCTGCGTGTACATGAACCCCGAGAAGGTTCATCGACCCTTTGACAGTCGGTCGGTGGTGAACTACGCGAGTGCAGAAACGAGAGAAATAGCTTGGACGGCTTCCTCGACGATTTCATTGGAGCTATTTATAAAGAGCGGTCTCTTGTCTCTCATCTTTCTCGCTTCTTTAGCGAATGTCTATTTTCAATTTTGGCAAATTCGCTTCTTTCACTTAGGCGTATTTTTTTAAAGCCCCTTCCGCCTGCTCTGATCTACCTGCGGGGGAAGGGAGGGTGGGGGAGCTAAAGTCGCGAGAGACGAGCCAAAAAGCTTTGCAGTGATTTACAATCGCTCCACTGTCACACGTCGAGATATCTCGGCTTATTTTCAACGCCTGCACATTTTCCGTGGACAATTCCGAGCCTGAGGGCAATCTTAATACATTTTGCCTAACGACCAAAACGGAGCTCGTCGAGAGGCTACGTTGAGCTCTGGACAGGCGAGTTTTGAGGGATCGTTCTTCTCGATCTATCACAATTGAAAAGCTCGCTCGTTTCATGCAGCCGGTAGGGTGAAACGGCTCGAGGAAAAGGGTCGTAGAATCCCGAAAGAAATCGTGAAAGGTTCTGAAGCTGCCATTAACGAATGTTCGTAACTCATATGAAAGTGTAAAGCGCCGCACGTTGACGATGTGATGTATGACCGCGCGCCGAGAATCGTCACTGTCGAGACAACGATGACGGTGATGCTCGATAGCTCGAGAACGCGTGTATTTTTGAGTCTTCGTCGTCATGACGACGTATCGCGGGCGTGTGCGATGACGGCGTTGCGTCGCCGGGTGGTTTTCATCGACTCTATATACGCTATGCCAACGCATCGACTCGACTGTACTCAGTGCGATTTACGCTGCGAATAAAACGACTCGAGTATAGGAGTCGGGCTGATATATGGCATCGATGGACGACAATAGTCATTAGACAATTACCAGAGGGTCGACGATTGGGCGGGTGATGAGGGTGGCAGCAATGAAGGGAGAAGCGACAAGCAGGGGGAGAGAGAGACATAGAGAGAGAGAGAGAGAGAGAAATAGAAATAGACAGACAGAGGGGAAAAGAAGACAGCCACCGAAACAAAAAGGGAGAAAGGGCGAAAGAAAGAAAGATAGAGGAAGTGACATAAAAATAGTGGGCAGAAGGGAGGGGGTGAGGATGGAGAGGAGAAGCGGAAGCACAGGAAGTGGGGTTGTTCCAAAGAGTGTGAGAGAGGAGAGCGATAGAATGTGAGAGAGGGAGAGAGAGAGAGAGAGAGAGAGAGAGAGACGTGGGTAGGAGGGTGAGAGTGTATAAGTCTGAGAGAGGGTGAATTCGGGATAGTATGAGTGAGAACACGAATACAGAAGGGAACGTCAGGCTGAGCGCCGGCAGACGCCGCGTTATCATCTATATATAGAATACTAACGATACAAACGCTGTACATCTACAATTATGTACGTTCGTACCTACACATACATACATATAAATATGTATGTATGCAGAAAGGTGATTCTAGAGACATTAAGCTTCGAGAACCGTCCTCGTCGTACCCAATGGACCCCATACTCATCATCGTGCAAATCTCAATGTCTTCAAAGCCACCTCCGCATAAATGCAAACTTATTTATGTAAAGTTCATTTCAAGGACCCTCTTGTTTCGCAAAATCAAAAATTCGGTTACAACAAAATTTGAAATCCGTCCTCGAAGCAGCCGAATAAGCCGATAAGCAGCATTGCATAGATATAGCGGGTTCAAAAGACCCTTCCTTAAATATATATATATGTGTGTGTGTGTGTGTGTGGGTGTGTGTTTGTGTTTAGATATAGGAGGGGATACACTCTATATGAATGATATACAGGATGGCCCAAAAAGTGAAGTCCAGGAGGAAAATCTAGATGTCTCGTATCAATGCCTATCCAAATCACTCCCGTCTACGTTTTACGATCTTTTTTAGTTTTCGAGAAGATAGCGCTTTTTTTATTTTTCCCTTTTGCGTGAGTATTTTCCGAGCAATTTTTTCAGAGGTGTTATACTTATGAAGTGCACTATTAAGCGATAAATAAATGACCAGCCGAACATTAACGTAAATGCCTTGGGTTTCGATCAGAAGTTAAAGGCATTCCGAAGGGCCGTACTTTGTGGGCGCATAAGCCAGGGCCTTTTTGAATCATTAGTAGATTACAGTGGCGCTTACAATTAAATCGTTATTCCCAAACATGTTCTCTGAAAAATCACGATTACGAAAATTCTTCTGCTAGTCACATTTTTTAAAAGTTTTGTCATTAATATCTTCTTTTATCATTCGGGGACCCGCTGTTTTTATTGTCGTTACGGAATCTTTAGAATTTTCTACATGCTTTGTGCAAATTTTATCAGACAGCTAGGATTCTATGCATTTTACATGCTTGATACAGTTTTTATCAGACATCAGGATTTCGATCAGAAGTTTGAAGTATTCCTTTCGTGGAGGGCTGTAAATTCTGGGTGTATAAGACGGGGCCTTTTTTAATTATTAGTAGACTACAGTGGCGCTTAATAAAAATATGTTACAATCAATCATTATAACCAACGATAAATTGAAATAAATAATTTCGCATTAATTTTGTAGATTTAGATATTTTTACACTTTTTACAAATTTTTTTTGTAGATTAAAATTTTTTTTTACATTTTTTCTGAAAAGTCGCAGTTACGAGAATTCTTCTTAGTGACATTTTTTAAGTTTTGCCATTAATATTTTTTCTAAAAATTCGTAGACCCCCTGTCTTGATAGTCGTTACGGAATCTTCAGAATATTTTCAATGCTTAGAGCAGTTTTTATTAGATATGTAGAGTTATTGAGTATACAAAATATTAGATAGAAATGTGGCCAGCACGTCACCTCCATAAAGTGCTGCATAAATTTAACAATATTTAAAGTCATCATTTTTTTTTAAAGTTCGATAACATGCCTCGAAATTTTATCAGTGTACTGGAATATATTTTGTACCTAGTTGTAAACCAAAATCAGTTAATTGTTAAATTTTCGGGTTCGCGATAGGAATACTTCGAAAATTAAGTTTGACAGGATCAGTGACTAAAGTTCAGATGTTAAAAATCAATACGTATACTAGGCTGAATGACTGCCAATTTCTTTTAAAAACTTCCAAGAGCAAAGTTCATACAGAAAAGAGAAAAATAAAATAAAAACTTATGCTACAGGAAAAATAAAAAAAATTAATGTTTTTTTTCGAAAACTAAAAAAAATCGTAAAACATACAATAGGGGAGGGGGGGGGGGGGGTGATTCGGATAGGTATCGATACGAGACATCTAGAATTTCCTTTGGGACGTCACTTTACGGACCACCCTGTATAGGTGTACGCTCGAGCATCGGAGAGTGTATGTACAGTTGTTACCCACACACACACACCATCAGAATAGGAGGCGCCGAAGTTGCTCGAGCGCCGCCGAAGTGAGGCGATTGCGTCGCGAGGGCAACCACGTTTCTCGCCGCTGCCTACTACTACCCTCAGTTTGTCGTGTGGACGCGGGTTGAGTCGTGAACTCGCGGGAACGCACGTTCCCGAGCGGCCCTCGTCCCTAAGATAGAAATACGAAAAAAAAAGAAACAAACAGTAAAATAAACAATGGAAAGCAACAGCAACGTGTGATTACGCGTGAGTAAAATCGTGAGGGAAAAAAAAAGAATTTGTACAATGAAAAGGGGGCACTAGAGGGTACGACAAAATTACGGCACCGTTCAACGAATTCAGAAACAAGGAAACGGAACTTTCGAGTGCGCGTGGTGAGTGCGTTTCGAGTGCAAGTGTGAGTGGCAACGATTTTGTTTTTGTTTTTCTTTTTACGGTAGTTCTGTCGTACAGATACAGAGTTTGTTTGTTTTTCTTTTTACGGTAGTTCTGTCGTACAGATGTGTACGAAGTACGGAGAGTGAAGGAGCACTGGAGTAATAGAAAATGTGACAAGTTCGGTCGGGGGGATCCCTTTTTGTGTATGTAAAGAGTAAAAGGGAAACCTGAAGGATGCGCCTCGACGCGGTCATCGAAGTGCGAACATCGAGGGACACGAGGATAATTTTTTTTCGTGATTAATCGCTATTTTCTCATCCCTCTCTCTCTCTTTCTCTGTTCACTCCCTTTCTGTCTCTCCCTCTTTGTTTCTCTCTCTCTCTCTCTCTCTCTCTCTCTCTCTCTCTCTCTCTCTCTCTCTCTCCTCTCTCTCTCTCTTTCTCTTCTCTCTCTCCCTCTCTCTCTCCCTCTCTCTCTCTCTCTCTCTCTCTCTCTCTCTCTCTGACTGTCTCTCTGTCTCTCTCCCTTCCACCCTGGCGAGTTTGAGATTACGAATTCTCGTCATGGATGACGCCCGACGAGATAGGAAGACTGCCTGCTGATACAGGTGAGTCCACATGGAAAATTGGAAAAACAAAAACAACAACAAAAAAAATGCAACCGGCATACATGTACGAACGCTCGATATACCGTCAATCTTTTTTTTTTCGCTTTTACCGCTTAATCGCTAACGTAAAATTTTTGCTTTTTTAAAATTTTTTTCCTTCCGAGGAAAGTTTTTGTACGGTCGTAGTGTTCGGGATTACCGGCTTTTTCGTAATGTATGCGCTTCAAAGCTACACGTGGTACACATAACGGGGGGTATAGTCGCAATAGTCCAGACGGTGACGACGGAAGTGGTGGTGGTTAGTAGTGATGGTCGTCGTTATGTCGGACGCGTCCGAGCTATCCATATATATAGAAATATAGATATAAATATATATATGTGTGTGTGTGTGTGTGTTTCACTAGCGAAAGGCGCCGCGAGACAGGCGTCACGCCAGTTTCTTTAAGTAACAATGAGACAAGATGTGACGGAATATCCATTAGCGAGAAAACAGAGGAAAATAAATCTCGTGAGGCAGAAGAACGTTGAAAAAAAGAGAGCAAAATGAAATTCTTTTTTTTTAAGTGTACGTGACGAGCATTCATGTTATGGCAATTGTTATTGTATGGGGATTATTATATGTACTTGCAAATATTTACATCTATTTGCAATAGATCATATATATATATATATATGTGGTGTATTTTATTGAACATAAATCGTATAATATACACATATATTTATTGATCTTGGGAGTACTCAAAAACATTTAAAAAATATCTATTCAAACTATTTTCTAAATAGTTTAAAAAATATGAATTGTTTTTTATCGAATAAAAGTCACTTGTCTTTCATTCTAAGAATGCAATTGGTAATTTTTTTAATATCTTCAATATCCTTGAGATAAATTTAAATTAAGAATGAATTTATATTCAAAATCCTTTAGGATAAATTCAAATAAAAAATGTATTTATCTTAGAAATCCTTTGATATACATCACAATAAAAAATGCATTCGTCTTAAAAATCCTTTACGATGAATTTAAATGAACAATCTATTTATCTCAAAAATCCTTTACGATAAATTTAAATGGAACGTGTATTTATCTTAGAAATCGTTTAAAATAAATACAAATACATATAGTAGATGAATTTATTTAGTTAGGATATAATTACATGCTTTAGACAGCAAAAGTTCTATATTTTTTATGTTTCGGAAAAATAGTCTAGTTTAATAAATCACGTGTTTGTGGGCAGAAGAAAATTTCGTATTTTGGTTTATAAATATTTTCCTCCCGGCAAAAGTAATGTATTACTGTGTTGTCGAATCAACCAATTATTTTTGATGTCTTGCAGGCCTTTCTCGTATGATGTCACCCTTGTTAACGTTTACTCGAGAAAATCCGAGCGGTGACAGTCGAGTTCTATTTTCATGCATCCGTACGTTTTTTTTTCTTTCTGCACAAGTCGATGATTCAAGTTGCTTCGGAAGCTAACACGTTGCGCTCCTCTAAGCATTTGGCAGGGTTTAAAAGCTAAAATGTTTTCGTGTCGATGCACTCGCGAACGACGTTGTTACATGCGTAAAATCTTTTTGTTCCTCTCTCTCTCTCATACACACACACACACACTTCATCTTTTCGGCTATGCCTTTGCTATTTAGCTGGTAAACTTGGGGGAAAAGGTTTGGGACTGTCGTGCCAATGAACTCGTTGATGTGTACGACGAACTCTCTCATCTGGGAATGAAGATATAGAAAAGAAAGCGCAAGATTCAGAGAGAGAGAGAAAGCCTAAAAGAAACATAGGACAAAGTTTGCAGAAATGTTTTTCGTCATTCAAAAGTATTGTTCACTTCCTGCGAGCAAAGAGGAAGCAAAAACAAGGAATGAGAGGCAAAAAAAAAAGTGTGAAAATAAAAGTGAGATCGAGGAAGTACCCTCGTTAAAAAAATGAATTACTCCATACGCAAATTCGACATCAACGAGTTTTTTTTTCGCCTCAACCTTGTGACGTTCCATTCCTTTGATCACGAGTACTCAAAACACCCTTCGTGAATGAAGAAAAATCATTAAAATCACGGCCAATTAATTCAACCTTCAACAAAGCTTTCTGCTCTACGTTCTCCATATTCACGATCTCGCGACGAAATTCGCATAAAATTTTTCAATCGCTTGGCCGATCCTGTGTGCTTTAAAGCCCGAAAGGAATCCTAAGAACCTTTGGTTCGGTCGCTCATTACAACTCGTCGAAATATCCTTTGTCGTCCTACTTCCGAGAGGTTGAAGAATTGAGGCTTTATCTTGCACCTCGTCATCGGTGACAGACCCGTCATACTTTTTTCTTTGCCTTCCTCCTGCCGTCAGGAACATCCACAGGAGATCGGATATTCCACCGCTAATAAGGCCGGGCCTCACGTGGATGAGCATGTTTAATGAGTTTGCCTCCTTTCCCAGATATTCCGTGTTCATTCCATTGAATTTCTAACGAAGTCACAGTGAATCCCGTGCATGGAAATCCCTTGTGAATCTCGTGAATCTCGTGAATTTCGTGCGTGTAAAGATTCATTCTTTCCCGTGGGGAAAATCTGGAGAACTGGATCGAGACCTGCATCTGGCATAACAGACAAAAGTAATTCCTATAATTATTTGTTGCATCACATAAATTATATTAACTAGTTAATGTCATTATGATAAACTGATAAGTTTTCTATCCGGACAAAAAAATGAATACTCGGCGAAAAAAAAATCGTAAACCCATTTATCAAATAGGGTTTTAAAGCGGACGAAGCCAACTTCATTTTGCCTTTTTATTTTTGCAATTTTTTTTTGTATCCGGTACGTCATTTTTAACATGCCGATTTTTCACGATTTTCGCACTTTGCAAAATCGCGTACTGGACTTTAAAAAATAGTAATCTCACAATTTAGTGGTAAGATCTTTGAAAAGGACACCGTTAGCTTTAGTTTCGTTTTTTTTTATGTTTGCGATTTTTTTCGCAGAGTTATTTAATTTTTTCTTGAAAAAAAAACGGCCGGTTTTCGAAAAGCCGGCATCGTGCGGCCTAACTTGCAAACTATGAGGTTTGGAAGATTTAATCTAAGGAGCAAAAAGTTGTATTTTGTTATTTTGGAGTTACGAATTTTTTTTAGTTTTTTTTCCCCAAAGTTTCTTTGTATCGCTATTCTTGGTTAGAAGCCGACGATGTGTCTCATTAATTTACTACAGTTACTTTGAAACAAAGATGTTTTAATGAAAATATCAAGAAGAGAAAAGGTCCACAATTGAATTTGTACGTCGTACGAAACAGATTGCGTTTTTCGTTGATTTTTAAGAGTACTAATATTCGATTCTGCCGAAGTGTGGTTAATTGTTCTTCCCGATCTCCTTCGATTTGACTGACTGTTAGTTTTCATTCGTTTTTGTTGAAAATTGACATATCCCATTAGTATAAAGTGCATTAAAATTGACATGTAAATGTTAATATTCTTAATGCGGAACCACTATTTACAAATCCGCAGAAATAGTGCTAAATTTTTCCTGTGACACACATAAATGCATTGTTTAAGACACATTTGATATCTAAACGTATAAATATCTGCATTTACAGGTGATGTATATTTTGAATAAGACAGCAATGACGTGTCAAAATTTAATGCGTTTCAAGTCTTTGAAAATACACACATAAGTACCTTGTTTTACGTTGTGTATGTCATTTGCGGGTGTCGATTTCTAAAATTACACACCTTACATGTAACAAGTAACACACATGGATTTGCAGTGTACTGATGATCCATTACAAAGGTTTCGAGATAACGAAGTATCGATAAGCCATTAGGCATATTTTATTTAGAAATTGTGGTAGACATTAATACTGATGAAAAGAACCAAAATATGGATGTGTTTGTAAAGCAAAAACGTATGTGTGTCCATGGACTTTGTGGGTATAGACATTATCGCATTGCGCTAATGAGCACTCGAAGGTAGACAAAATAGTAGGACTATTGGGGTGAAGTACACGTAGATTGTTCGTTGGATGGTTCAATGAAAAAGAACTAAAAACGTAATGGACCATCCTCTTTTCAATTAGAACGTAATGAATAAAAAATTTCAATACGCTGTCGGAAAACATAGAATAACGTTGGCGTTGATTATACATCGTTATCACACCCCTGGATATTCGAGGCTAACTCCAGTTGCCCTCTGACCCGTATTGCCCAAGATTGCAGCTTCGCTGAAAATTATTGAGGGGCAAGAGGTCATAGCACAAACGCCCTCTTGCCTCAATGCCCCTCTGTTTGCCAATGGTACGTGTATTCACGTTCGCCTGCTCGTTCATCTACAGCACATTTGGGTAGCTCTATAGCTGGTGAACACGGAGCTCTATCTCCAAAGAGGTCTGTGCATGTCCACTGGAAGTTTTTCATCATTGGGAAATATTGGAACAACTTATGTTCACTAGGCGTTATGAGGGCCTAAGAAATTGTACCTGATGACGTTTCCCTAGAGATCCTTCGGCATTCTAACTCTGTTTTTCCACTAGACTGAACTCTTCCATGAACTGAAACTCTTCGATCCCCTAGTCCATCCCGTTCTGTATTACACTCGGATGCTTTTCATCGTTGCCGTCATAACGGCAACACAGCCCCTACCAACGTACACACAGTCACGTCCACATTTTCCATTGTTAATGAGCGACAATACAAACCCTGCCACATTTCGCTCTGAAAGCTTAGAACCTCTCAGTGTATGCTGACAAAAACTGCTCGGTGTAAACGTTGTAGGGCATTGATATTATTGTTTAAGGTGTTAACGAGGATTATTGATGAATCTGTCGATAAGAATCATTCATCTAGTTATTGATGAGGTGCCTAAAGGTATTGACGAGAATTATTGATGAAGGTGATGATGGCGATCATTGATGAGAGTATTGTTGAAAACTATTGATCAAGGCATTAATGAGCGTTGTCGATCGAGGTATCGATGAGAATCGTTGATCTTGGTGTCGATCAGGATTATTGATCAGGGTGATAATGAGGAATCTTGATCAAGGTATTCTCATGCAGAAATTTCTTAGGGATAGATAAGTTCCGAGCAGCTCCCGATGGGGATATGATACGATGAGAATGAGGATACTCTTCCCTAGAAGAGGTATCCTCATAGAGAATACGTAGCACAAGGCGGAGACATGGTGGCAAGAATTTGAAATACGTATTAAATAGATTTTTTTAGAAAATTAAATACTTATTTTTTAGTTCGAACTACCTCCGTTTAATTTCAATATAATTACTCGGAATGAATAACATATATCACTTTTCTCCAGGAAATATAATGCTTTCAAGGCCTATATATTGGTTTTTCGAAGTTTTTTTTATCAAAAGTAAAGAATTTTGTTCCAAATTCTGTTATTAGAATATATAAGTTTTGACAGTTATACTGTAGCACCAATTTTTACCTAATCTTTTTCAGATGCTTAAATAAATTATTTCAGAAAATGCCCAGTGTCTGCAGCTGATACGGATCGGTATCTCCTGGCGATATTTACATTTATTCCTGGGATCCGATTCGATATCGAACTAGATCTTATTCTAGAAGTTCGAGATTCTAGCCTGGACGATATGCAAAGTTGCTATTTAGATTCTGACTAGAGTCCTTAAGGCCTAAGGCCACTCTAAGATTTTCCAAAAATCGATTTTTTTGTTAAAAATGTACCTTAGTACCTATAAAATTATATTCCCAAAGATTATGGGTGTGAAGAATCTCTAAGTACTCGATTTTCGAATTTTAGTGCAACCCCTCTTGATTCATGTTGTGACTTTCTACTAACGTTAAACGCGTTTATGGCAAAACTATATTTTTCAAGTCGTCCCGACTCATAACTCAAACAAATTTCAACCGACCCACTTGAAATTTTAACTGTATATTTAGAATTACATTTTCCGAGGCACTACGCAGGATTTTTTTATTATATTGCATAGTTCTTTTTTTATAAACAATTTTCTGACGATTTTCTCATGGCATTTTATAATTTTTGTTTTAGAAATGCGCTATTTTGACAAAAAACAACATATAAAAAAATCTTACGTACTTCTATAGCTATTCTTATATATAATCGACAAAACTTTAGTGTCTCATCATAACTCAAAAATTATAGGTTTTGTTGGTCCGGCCGTTGACCGTCCAGAAATAAAGGCGTCATCGGAAAAATGCTGCACGGTCGCCATTTTGAGATGTATCGCTGTGAAAAAATAATTTTCTATAGTCAATAACGTATATAATAAAACCCCTATTTTGTAGTTCCCATTCATTCCATGGTTTCGCTGAAAAAAAAAACACAAAATATGCGCTTTTTTGGCCTCTAGAGTGGCCTAAGGCCTTAATAGTTCCGGATTAGGATCCTGGCTGGAATCCGATTTGCGAGCGTTACTTTTCGCTCCCAGATCCGATCCGATATCCGACTGGATCCCGATTGAGAAACCAGGATCCTAATCCGAATCGGACTGTATCCATGACAATATTTCTGAACGGGTTGAGGAGGATGTGTCTGGCTGTTGATAACAACTGTTGACCAAGAGATTAAGGAAGATTATCGATTAAGGTGATAAAGTGGATGATTGTTGTAGGTATCAATGCAGATTACTAATCAAGGTATTGAGGAGAACTATTGGTCAAGGTGGTAATGAGGAGAACTATTGGTCAAGGTGGTAATGAGGATCATTGATGTAGGTATTGGTAAGGATCATTGATGAAGGAATTGAGATGTATTGGTGTGGATTTGTTGATCCAGGTGATTACGAGGATCATTGATCAAGGCGATGATCAGCTTGCTATTGATCAATAAGCAATGTCGATCACAGTAATCCTTGTCTACGCTGCAATTCATACATTCAATTTTCCTCCAACCTCCAAATAAATTCCAGAACGAGCCTGAACTCTCTCGGACTCGAGAAACCGTTGGAAAGAAATTGATACCCACAAATCGATAAAACGTCAGGCTGAATGATAACCGTGTGCGAAAGAACAATGAGTAAATGCGAATACGGCAATAACGAGGAACGATGTGCCCGCGGATAACGCTATCGCGTATAGAGACTGAGTTTCCATCGTGCGTCGCTTCGAGCAACGAAATTTATGAGCATTGGTTACAACGGACGCTCCTTGCCACCTCGTTTCTCATCGTGTCGGTGCCTCATATATGTAGCGAGGAAAAAAAACAGCCGCTCACGCAAGGCTCACCGCGGCGTCTAGGCAACCGGGGTTAACGAAAAGCTAATGAACCTTCGTGGATGCACTACCCCGGCGCTGCAGTTTCTCGAAGCTGCCGACTGCCCGAGTGTATCGAGGCGTATGTGTACGAGAAACTTTCAACGAGATTTTTATCATCCGAGCAATTCCGCATGCGCTCATGCAAGTCCATTCTGAACGACTGGTGGAAAGTTCATACGTATTCATGCATGCATACATATAAGTAACGTCGCCAAAGGATACGACTCGAGACCAAAGAAAAAGGAAAAGACACACGCCCCATGTGCATGCCTTCACCCGAGCCTAAGGTCGTGATCTAGGGGAAAGAAATGAGCTGCGCCATTCCGTTTTTCACCAAGTAGACGTTCGTGCGATTATCAAGGAAAGCCAGCTAAAATAAAAGGTTATGCATTCTAATGTACGAGTGGCGGAAATCGTTTCAGAGATTATCGCGACCTGGCGAAAAATGAAGGCAAGAAGGGCAAATAGGTTGCGAGTGGCGTCTCATTAGCGTTCGAGACAATCGCAGTCTCGAATCAAACGGAAATGAAAAGAACGAAATTGTATTTCATCGCTCGGCGCACACTCAAATGCGAACGATCCCGGATAGCCCGGTGCAGACGAGGCCAGACGATTCCGCTTTTCAATCGCTCGTACATTGTCCTTCGCCATTCTTTTTCGGTCAGCCCACGTGATTGGGTAAATAAAAAAACACGAACCGAAAGAGCAGAGAGGGGGGGTGGGAGAAAGAAAGCAGTGATCGAGGAGAGAAAAATGGGTTGGAGTGTTGGTTCCGTAGTCTGGAGTCGTGCAAATACTCGTGAATGAAAGTGTGATGGGAAATAACGCTGGAGGAGAAAAAGGGCGAGAACGAGCGAACACGAATCTACGAGGGACGAGACGGGAGTGTACGAATCGTCGATACAGGGCGTATGGAGAAGTGGATATAGATGTGAAGTGCAGACATACTGTTGAAAACAAGGTGGGAAGGTAGCAAGAGTGAAATAGAGCGAGAGAGTGAAAGAGGGCGAGAGAGAGAGAGAGAGAGAGAGAGAGAGAGAGAGAGAGAGAAAAACAGTGAGCCAGTGGCAAAAGTGGATAGGGCAATGGGTAGAGTGTCGTTCAGACACGATCCCCCTTCGTGGTTTTGTAACAGACACATCGATCTATAAGTTCATCCTGCCCCCGCACCTGCTGCCCTGGCTCACGTTACAGGTCAAGAACGCCAGCCTCGGAATGGATGGTACCAGAATAAAAAAAAAAAAATACGTGTTTCCGACTTGCGACAGCCTCGTCGAGTGACAATGAGAAATGTATTTTCCGACCACCCTTCGATCGCTCGTCGATACAAATATACGAATAATAAACCTCTCGACGGCCACCAAATCACAAAGAAGCACAAAAAGGTCATTGCGTATGCATTATTCGGGCGATCCTTCACTTCCGCAGCGGAGCGGATGACACTCGGAAAAGCGAAATGATCTAAAGTAGCTAGAAAAAAAAGAAAACGGAAGATGCGCAGATTTTTGGTCGGCCCTCGGACTTGGTACATTGCGAATTACTTTTTTTTTGTTCTCTCGCGCTGACAACTGAGGGGTTAATTTTTGAGCGCTGTACGATTTCGAAGTCGGGAGCAGTCGAGAATTTCCCAGTGATTTATAACATAAGTTTCACATGCAGAAACCCCTAATGGCTTGGCCGTTTCGCGTTAGTATTGTTCCAGGGATAATCGGAAAGTTGGAAACATGGTTTTTCGTCTCAACGAAATTCACGGTTCACGCGCAATGCGAGACGCAATAATGCAACTCAATTTTCCCGAGTGTATGAAAGTGCCGCGAATGTTCAGAGGTGCACGCTACCTTGAGGAAAAAGAAACACGTTGGTTCTTCAATTTAAATCACACGAATATTCGTTGGGAGAGCAGCATAAATTAAGGGTCCATACAGGTGTTACATTTTTTCGAAAATCTTTTTTTTCTCGCATTATCCAAAAATGTGAACCTTCATCAATATGCTGTTAAATTTTGATTGGGAAATTCGAATTATCCCGGTCGCTACAGCCTTTCTTAGAAAAAAGGATTCGACCAGCTGCGTGAGACCTGGCGCTGGTGAACGACGTTTTTCTCGAAACGTCGTTTTCCAAAACAGTGGAAGATTTTAAACGAAGAGTTTTCAATCTATCCGTCTCAAACTTTGCCACATCATTTTCACGCCATTCCTTAACGTCGTCCAGAAACGTTTTTTTTTATTGAAAAAAATTCACATTTTTTTGACGAAACACTGTCGAAAGAAGGCCCAATTTGACGCTTAATTTTGAAATGGCCACCATTTGTTAATTTTCATCGAAAAACAAAATCCTCCGTACGTCTCTACAGTTTTCATCGCCAGTAATCATTCACTTTAAAAATGGTTCATTTTGATGGCGTGTGAGCAGTAAATCGCAAGCTGAAATTCGATCCATTAAATTCTTTTCGCTCAGCTCATGCAGCACCGAAACCTCGAGCTTGTTTACAATCCCAAGCTTCCGTAAATGTCTTGAAATAGTTAAATGGTCAATGTTGAGATTATGCCAGATCTCTGTAGTCATCAAATGCCAGTCGGAGTCGGAGTAAGTAAATGACAACACACTCTTTTACTTACGGCATTCTCTTCGTACACGGCGCATATATATTTTTGTGATTCTGCGACGCGTTTTTACATTTGCGGAAATAAAAAAAGCGAAATGCATCGAAACTCACACGTTTTTTCCTTCCATGTTCAAAATATAATATAATTGAAGTTCCTACTTATACTTCCTACCTATACTTTTTTTTAAATGTCGGCACAAGTTTCAGCTTTCACTTACGACACTTCATATGACGCATGTGCGCGCAGAGAAACAATTGCGAACGTCATCTATCATTTTTCATTTACGTCATTTTTAATTGACGAAGAAATCGACTATAAGACTTTTTCAATCATACTAATAAATCAACAATAACACGTTTTCAATGAAAAGAACAACAATGGTACGTTTTAAATCATTTTTCGCAATCACATTATTTTTAATGACACGAATAATTCCGCGTGACAATTCCGTACTCGTTAAAGACGCAAATGATAGTCGAAAATCGTGGAATATTAATCAGAAACTTAGCACAAACTTGGATCATGCACCCGCGAAGAACGTGTCGAAACTTTGCCACTCGCGAATTGATTTTGCTGCTGCAATTGTAACTTCCTATAGGGCGAGACAAATACCGTTCGTGAGCATCGCAACTTTATTCGTCTTTCAACGACAACTTTATGGAGTACCCGAGCAGTTTGGTGGAGGAGTTCAAGCGATTTTATTAATACGCCTCACCATCGCGTGAAAACTTTACTTAAATAAATCAAAATGCATGGATAAAGTTTTGCCTCTCGAGCGGTGAAAAAAAAACAAAGTGTGTACACCGTACATTTGATCCGAGAGGATAAAACATTCGACGAAAGAATACATTTAAATAAATAAGTGAAGGTATAAGCTCGGATGGCGGGGGCGTGTTCAAAATTTCTTAATTTAAATGTTTAAAAGGGAAAAATACTGAACACGTGGTATGCAATATATATATATCGCAACGTTATTTTGAAATACAGGCGAGAGCTTCGGGCTATACAGCCGCTGAGACTGGAATTCTGATTGATAAAACCATTTAAAAGTTTGCACAGGCCAAACTCGTTGTACACAAGAGACGAATATCTTGTTCTCCCCCCCCCCCCCCCCTCCTCGCCGTCTTTATCAGCGAACCTGCCGCAAGTACGTGCACGACTGCTCTTCGATTTACCATTTTATATCTGCGTGCGCTGATGCAATTCTCATTTCTCTTCAGCCTCGTGTTCCCCGTAACTCCGTGAAAAAAAAACGCCCTCATACATCGTACAATGCACTGGGAAATAAAGTTGTGTGAAAAAAAATCCGTGCGAGGCTCCTCGATCGAGGCATTGAGAAAAAAGGCACGCAAGCTGCGATCAATATTCGCAACAACAAAAAAAAATCAATCAATCGATTTCCAATATCAATCAATATTCGCGAAAAAATGAATCAATCAATCGATTCGCAATCAATGTTCACAGAAGAATTCATCAATCAATCGATTTGCAATTACAATGATTTCGTAACAACAAAAAATCAATCAATTCTCAATCAAGTTTCACAAAAGTACACAAATCAATCAATTCGCGATTAATATTAGCAACAACAAAAAAGAAAATCAATCGATTGGCTCGCGAGAAAAAACGCAAGGTTTTAAAAATCTACAACTCAAGCTTCGTATCCTAACTCACTTAGCGCATTGAACTCTTCGTTCGATTATCATTTGTACATTACGGGGGGAAAAAAACGTTTACGCAGCTGCGCTAAACATGCCTGGTGCTTTCATCTTCTCGCGAGTCTTTACCTTTCGCCGCTCAAATAAACCGACAAAATGTGTTATCTTTTTAAAAAAAAAAAAACTTTTCGAACTTCATCTCCATCGGGTCGGCACTCTTTTGGTCCATTGTATGCGGAAATAAATAAATCTCCGGGCCGCTGCACAGGCGCTCGAACGTCGCATCGTTATTATCCGATCTGGATTCAGGGTTTACGGTCCGTTGACCCATGAAGCGGAAATTCGCAGTGATGTCGTTCTCGCCAACGGTCAATGTATCATCCGGAATGAAAAAAAAAAAAAAAAATGGTTAAAAAAAGGACATTTGCATTCGTCACAATGGAGTTTCATCCTGACTGTATTTTCTGTATAGATATATGTGAGACAAGGATATTTTGAACCCGTTGTGTTCGATGTCATGCTGATTACTCCCACATCTGGCTGTTTTGCGGACGGTCCTTAAATTTTTTTGAAAGAAATTCATGATTTTAGGGATCGGACGGTCCTCGAATTAAAGTGGCTTCAAAATCATCTTTCCACCCATATACATATGCTCGTATATTTACATTCAAGAATATCGATATAGCAAAGGAGAGATTAACAGGGTGGCTCTCGTCGGACGTGCCGTGTTACCCCAGTTGAACGGGAATACGGCGCTAGGGGTGGGTACGATATCCGTGAGGGGAGCATCAATCCGACTGGTCTGTATATCTAGCCCAGATGATGAACTTCCTACAAGCTTATCTATACGTATATACGTTACTCTACTCGAATAACGAGAACGGGTGGATTTTTTTCGATAGTTCATGATACTCTCCTCTGTGCGTACACATGGAAGAAAACAGCAAAACAGTCGATGAAAGTTCTCAACACTTTTGAAAAGTCTGAAAGGGGCTGTCGAATTTCTGTACGAAGGTACTGGAATTCCTGGTAGGATCCATTTGAAGGATCGATCCACCATATTTCTCGTGCCCTTTTCTCTCCAAGAGGTACGAAACAAAATAGAACCCTAATTAACGAGGCTCAGCTATCTGCCTGCCTTGTCACGGGCATGTAACCTCCACTGAAGTTAGCAACTCTAAACTTGTCTTGAACTTTCGACCATAAAATGGTTCGGAAAGTGCCTTACCGCAAGAAACTGTGCCTTATAATTTTCCAGCGAAAATGAAATCTCGCTTGACGGCTCTCGATGTTGTGATGCGAAAATGTTTTTTTTTTTTTCAATTCTCTCGATCTAATTATCTTGATGTACACGGCAAAAAAAAGATTTAATTTAAATAGGGTCTATTTAAATCAGATAGGTTTTTTCCTTGTCTCGCGACCTACTACGACCCTATTCGTTTCAAATATATTTTTTTTTTGTTCAAGCTATTCTTTTAAAATATTAAATATATTAAAATTAAATAAATAAAGATTAGATTCAAATTGAATAAATAAAGATAGAATACGATATATCGCACGAATACGAGAAAGGAGTATAAGTTGATGACATAAAAGTGCGGTGAAAAAAAGTTAAATTATTTTTCTTTTGTTCACTAACAAGGCTGTTATTTGGGGAAAAAATGTATCGTCGTGCCTTTTATTAACAGACACGACTATTTATGTATAGAAAGACTAACCATTTTCCTTAACTGCAGAATGTCTTCTAATGAAAACAAAGTCATGAGATTTTTGAGAGACTAAATCGTGTACCATTTTCCCATCTGTCTCATTTGTCTTGTACTACCAGATGAAACCAAATCACATATTTATTAGGAATAAATAAAATATCTAGTTATTATACGATGTTAAATAGATCTTGGTTTGAATAAACAAATATATTAAAAATAAATAATGTTAATAATGACATGCAATAGAAAAAATTTCATTTCACGAACAATCTAGTTAATTCAAATTAAAAAAAAAATCAAATAGATGCATCTAGTTAATATTCAAAGAATTGTTCTATCAGTGTATATTTTTAAAAAATTGTTCGCATGACCAATTGAAAAAAAGTCCTCACTGTGCTTCCTCATCACTCACTGGAATTACCCTCACGATACACCGGGCCCACAAATTTGTTTGGGTTTGTTTTGTGCTTTACTGGAGACCGTAGCGTGGTTGAATTACTCGCCAACGCGATTGGCTCGCCACAAGGGCCACCTCAGCCTCATTGTCCTGATTTCCGTATTGAAACAGTACAAGAGCTAATTCCGGAACGAGCGCGAATCAAAATAACGAGAGATTTACGGTAACCTCGGGATAGTCGAGTGCGCCAGGATCTGCGTTCTGCGACGCAGAGTGGGCTCTAAAGGAGAGATACACTATGCTATTGCCAATTACCGCATCCGCGAACGCGATGCTTCCGGATAGTCGTACAAACGGTGGGCCCTATAGTCGAGAGCATACATGGATTGCCTCCACCAATATAACGTAATCGTCGCGTCCTCGTCACATAATACGAGACTAGAAACGACAAGGACGACCCGCGCCATGAAACAACCATCCCCCTTTTGATATAATGATTTCATGCCGATCGCGCCAGAGTTCCGCAATTCTTGACATATCCCCGTTGAATTCCCATACTCATGGTCCATTCCCCTTCATTCTCCCTGTATGTATCGATACATACATAGAGGAATGATAAGCAAAACTCGGTCAAGAGTCAACTATAAGTGCGGGACGGCTTGTACTTGAATTTATACGAATTGGTTAGTACAAGGACGGTCCTCGAGGTCAAATATGTCTTCAAAATCACCTACACATCGTTCTACGAACTATTTTTTACGATCGACGGGATGGAAATAATTGTAAAGCCGATTTCGTTCTTTCGCTCTCGATCAGTAGGGTAATATGGTATAGAAGTACGTGGGCGATAAGAATACGCAGTTACGCTACGAACGAAATGGTTTTCTAATGGAAGCTAACTTTTATTGGGTTTAGCTAACCCAATTTAGCTATCACTAACACTTACCCTAACAGGGTAAGTGTTTGTGATAAAAAAAATATCCAAAGAGGATTAAAACGGAGACGCCAGGTAAGTTTAAAGTTTTGGTTGCAATTTCTTATTTATTTTTTACATTTTCAAAGTACTGCAAGTACGAAACACAATTTACTTTCTTCAAAAACAACTATTAATTTCGTACACCGGTTTACTAAGGTTATTGTTTAATAATGACAGAAATTTCGCATTTCATCAATAAATGGCAGTAACAGTCATGTTTGTTAAAAATATACAGGTCGTATAAGAGTACGCAGTGCTTAGGTGTGTAGGAGTACGCGAGTACTCTTATACGACTGTTGTTAAAGATTGTTTTTTTTTTTACTTTTAGCGTGTCCCGAAGGAAAGGGACTTCCGACCGAAGTCTATGGTCAATTACGGGTCTTGAAAATGCAAGGAAGCAAGTTAATGGTGGTGAATCTATAAGGGCGGTAGCACGTTCATTGGAAGCTACTGAAGCCACTCTTCGAGAGGCTGAAGAGATCCATACCAGCTACATCTCTCGGGCGATACGAACTCTCGAACTTCGAGAACTTCACGAACTTCGCAACCTTTGCAAACTTCACGAACTTCACGACTCTCCAATTCTCTAACTCACCATCTCTCCAACTCTCCAACTCTCTCTCTCTCTCCAGCTTTTCAGCCCTCCAGCCCTTCAGCCCTCCAGCTCTCCAGTTCTCCAGTGCTCCAGTTCACCAGCTCCCCAACTCTCATACAAATGTGGCCAAATTTATTTGCGATTTATGTGTCGACTGAAGCTCTTATCGACCCTCGTGCGTACTCTTAAACCTAAGATGCCTAATTGTCGTTCATAATTTAATTAGGGTACTATATATTCTTTCAATAAAAAAAAACGGATTCGTTAAATGTATTTGTTTGTTTTTTTTTCACCGCTTTAGGTGCGTACTCCTATACCACCTTACCCTACGAGAATTCAATGGTTTTCATTCGGGCATATACAGGGTGGATCAATAACTATTAGCACCTTGGATATCTTCGAAACTATAAGGTTCACAGAAATATTTGCTGAAATGAAATTGCACAGTACGAAAGGGGCCATCCGATAGCGATAATAGTTTTTTTGCAGGTGGAGGTACTTCGGACATTTGAAGGTCAACTTCATTTTTTTTAATGGATCGTTATGTTTTTTTTTCTGTATCATGATAGAGGAGCTTGAAACGAGTTCAACGATCTATAACATAAGGTCATTGAAGGTCATAGAAAGTACAGAAAGGCGATAATACTTACAGTTTCGGTAGTAAATAAAATTACTACGTTTATAGTAAGTGTTCGAAGTGACGACCATCAGTTTCAATGCAACATTGGATTCTCTGATGGTCGTCATTTTGAACACTTACTATAAACGTAGTAATTCCGACTTCAAATGTCCGAAGTACCTCCACCTGCAAAAAAAACTATTATTGCTATCGGATGGCCCCTTTCGTACTGTGCAATTTCATTTCAGCAAATATTTCTGTGAACCTTATAGTTTTGAAGATATCCAAGGTGCTAATAGTTATTGATCCACCCTGTATATAAGGTCACGTGGCTAAATTCATCATTTTGATTCAATAAAATCTCTTCAGGTTTTGTTTATCCTTTTAAATTTATTATCATTTATGTTTTTTATTATTAATTTTTATACAAATAATTTTAATATTTAATTAAATCATTTTCATTTTTTATTTCCCAGATTTTTCTTTATGACACATGGAAAAAATCCATCACGAGCCAGGTTTAAATAATCCGAAATTGGGAATTTTCTTTTGACTAATCGGATTGATCTTTCGAGTTCTCGAATATCCCGGCTAAATTTCATTGTTCGAACGTACACAATGGGAACGAAATATAAATCGTTGCCGGGATGGTGGGATCGAACGAAGGAAGGGTCGTGACAAAAATTGAAATTCCCCATAAGTCATCGTCATTACGAAGGATATTAATAAACGCTATGGAAATAAACTCTTTGGCGCGGTGCCAAATATGCCCGAGTGTATTTTTAAACGAAATGTGGCGCGCGTATTTCATGATTCTATATATGTATAAGAAAATACGTATATATGTGATCTATAATTCCGATAAACATATGTGAGAATAATATAACTCGTCCATTGGGAATGGAGAGGGCCAAAGCCGTAAAATCGAACGCCAGCGGATGCATTAAAAATTGTGGATCGAGATATAAATGACAGTGAAGAATGATTGACCGTGCGGATATAGAGGGTGACAATTATAAGGTTTATTTTTTTTGCGCGTCAGACGCGGAGATTTTGAGCCAGAGAAAAATATGATAATTAATGGGTTTTCAAGTCCTCTTTGAAAAAAAAAATAGCGTATTTTTGTGACGAGTCATATTTGCCAAAAACAAATTAAACAGTTTGGCAAAAAAATTAAAATTTCATTTTGAGTTCACGAAAATAAACATAATTAAATTCTGCAATTTAATTATATTTATTTTCTTTTGCATTTCTGCAAAAAGTTGTTTTTTTTTTCTAAATGAAATAAAATACCACTGTTTCACTTTAAAAAGCATCTTCGATAATTTTTTTTCTCTATGAAGGGACACACAAAATAAGTTTTTCAGAAGTGTTTCGTATACGGAATTTAATTATCGTCATTCTCCTGTACTCAAAATGAAATTTTGATTTTTTCCCGAATGCTCAATTTTTTCTGGAAAATATTAGTGGAGAGTGGGCCCAAATGCGTCCCGGGGCACTGTGGGCATTGTGAGCCAAATGCGGTTTCTCGGAGGTTTGTAGCTCGTAAATTCCGAAATTTTATGTATTGGACCGCGAATTATATTTGCTTTCGTCAGGCCTAAAAGAAAGTTGATAGCAGCCCACAAAGAATTATTAAAAATTAATTATTGATTTGAGGCTTGGAAAAAAAATATTTTGCTCGCCGGCAAAACGTAAAATATAATGACACTTTCTGTAGGGGCTCGCGTTTCTAGTCCTAATTCCTCGTTTTATTATTTATGATGCACTCAGTGACTTGTGTTTTTCCATTCGTAGTTTAATTAATAGTTATTTTCATCAATAATCAAATATTTTATTAGTGGGGTACAATGTGTCACCGAGTTGTAGGGCACAATGAGTCGACTCCCAATAAGGAAACAAAGAAGTGACGATGCCCCGAAGAAGCATAATGTGTCACGTTACATGAAACGAAATTTTTTCGTGATGGACCGTGATTTATATTAAGTTTCGGCTGGCGTAAAAAAAAGTCAATAGCAGCTCACAAAGAATTATTTAAAATACAAAATTAATTTGAGCCTCGAAAAAAAAAATCACGCGCCGGGAAAGCGTCGAATATTGTGGGGCAATTGTGTGGGGCACAATGTGTCATCGAGTTGTTGAGCACAATGAGTCGATTCTCAATGTTATTGGCAAATAATACCCGTTGTGAAATTATCGATATGTATGAAAATCTGTTATCTATGTTAGGAAAATATGAGTTTCAACCGGCTCGTTGTACCCTACGTTTCGCACCACTTGACACACTGTACCCACCTATCTGACACATTGTACCCCACCCGTGGGGCACAATGAGCCAATCCGCAATTTTTTTTTCGATCCCATTATTTTAGACTTCTTAATCTTTTTGCGAAAAATATAGTAGCTTTATTGTACGCCCAAAGGTCTATAAAATCGGTTATGATCTTTTTTTTTCTAATTAGACTACTTTGGTAAGAGTAAAAATTCGTTTAAAAAAAAGTGATATACTGTGCCCCACCTGCCCCTACTCATCCCAAAAAATGGGCTGTATTTTTTTTTTCGAAGAGGACGCGGAAAAAACCATTGAAAATCATATTTTTTTCTCGATCGCAAAATAAAAAACACATTGAATCTCTGATTGTGTATTCAACGCTGTGTATATCGTTACTCTGAAATACGAATAATTGAATAAATTTTTTATTTCAATATCATCAAGGCTATAGAGTTCGACCAATCACGAGAGAATGAGAGGCTCAAATTTCCGTGCTAAAATCGTGAAACGGAGCGTGAATAATTTCATGTAACATTACACAATTTCGTCGGTGGACGCACTCGTTTGAAACGGTGTGTAATCCACTCGCGCGTGACATTATGACTCCCTCGAGGCAGAGTGTGGGAGGACTGAAGGGAAAATCTTCTGTTTTTTTTTCCTGAACGTCGACCATTGCGATGAGGGTGCCCCGTCGGCACCAGTAAAGAATTTCCTATTCGTAAACCTTGATCTTGGTCGAGACGTGAACGCCTCATTAACGGAAGTGAGTGGGATTCCAACGGGTGCTCGCGCTCGAGTTTGCAAGTTGTACACATACGTGAAAAAGCTTTTGTTTTCACGACGCAGCGCGGATCGCGTCGGCGAGACGATTTCACATTGCAAATATTGTCGGACCAGCTCACTCCTTTCTCGAAAGTATACGGGAAAGCGTCGTTTTTCAGTCGAAGTTTTTTTTTTATTCTCTTTAGTCTTCTACTACGTTCCTTTTCTGTTTGGACGTCTCGTGAATTTGTAGATTTTTTTTTCTCGGCCTCGCTATACGAATCGCGGGGTGTCAGAGACGAGAGTGTCAAGTACCCGGCGATATATTCCGCTCCTTGGTGGTCGCCGTGTTATTCTTGCGGCATTGAAGAGCTCCCTACAGTGATACGAAAAAGCCTCGTTCTTTTTTTTTCGTCATTTTGTTTTTTCGTGCTCACCTTCGCAACGAAAAATGGACGAGAACACCTAAACTTTTTTTTGTGCCTC
>OZ010714.1:7738603-7780560 GCA_963932345.1 Ophion ventricosus | reverse complement strand
TCGTTATTTGCGGGAAGTTTTGATTTTCTGCTTCCATTTGAAGAAAACTGCGACTGAGGCGCATCGAATGCTCTCAAGTACTTACGGTGAGTCTGCTCTTAGTGAAAGAACATGTCGTGAGTGGTTTTAACGCTTCAAGAGCGGTGATTTTTACGTCGAGGACCGTCATGGCGATCTAAGAGTTTTTCGAGATGGAATCGTTTTTTCGAGATGGTATCCGGCAATTGCCAAAATGATGGGAAAAATCGATAGCGATGTACTTTGAATCATGAATAGGTAATCACTTTTTAAGAATAAAGCCTCAAATTTTGAAAAAAAACGGCGGAAGCAAAGTTGTACACCTAATAATTTCCTTGGGAAGCCACACAGCGCTGGAGACGGTTCTCCCAATCCTCATAGCAGTGCTGGTACTCGGATACTGAAATAACCTTCAGTTGGTCGGTTATAGCCATTTGAATGTTTTCGAGTGTCCCAAAATGACGTCCCTTGAGGCGGTTTTTTTTTTCAATCTCGGGACGAGGAAAAAATCACAAGGACTCAAGTCAGTCGAATAAGGCGGCTGAGGAGCCGCAGGAATTTTTTTACTGGCCAAAAGTTCGTTTATTGAAATTGCTGTGTGACAGCAATTTTTCTCATCCCCAATTTATTGGTCAAAATCTGATGAACGATGGTGTGAGTCAAATTCAGCTCTTTCCCAATCATTCTGACTGTCGACCGACAATCTCAATGTACAAGATCCCGGATTCTATCGACATTTTCATCGGTTCGTAAAATTGAAGGCCTTCCGCTGCGTGGTCCATTTTCAATCAACTCTCTCCCTTCTGAAAATGCCATAAACCACCGAAAAACGTGGATCATTGACAAAAAACACTGTCTTCGTAGGCGTGCTGAAGTTTTGCAAAAGTTTCCGTTGCACTGTGCCCAAGTGTGAAGCAAAACATAATAGCACTCCGTTTCTCGAAATTGACGTCACTAGTTTTTAGAACGCACTAAAAAAAAATTGTTTCACGAAAAAAAATCTCTACGAACAAACAAATGACTCTAACGGGTTCAAATTCGTACTAAAGGCGTATCACATGTTCATCTGACGCCCCTCCAATCCCCGCGTCCCGAGTGTTGCCCGAGACTGCAAAGCGAGCACCGTACATTTGGCTATCTAAATTAACATTCTCCTGTTCCTTTACTTTTCTGAAAATTAAAAAATCCTCAACTGAGTTTATCGGTTAAAAAAGTATGCTTTATAATCTTATTTTTTACGTGTTAAAATAATAAATGATAAAACTAAATTTTATCATTTTATTTTTTCATGTATAAATAAAATCGCAATACATAATCTTTGATAATTCATGGCAGATGACAAACAGAAGGATGTCAATTTCATATCGATCGTTTTTGTCGTGCAGAGTTACAAGGGCTGGCAAACATCGACGGACACTTTTAAAACCAGTTTTTAGCTTCGCATGTAATTATTTCTAAAGCGAGGACGTCATTAAAAAAAATGTCATAAAAGTTGATGTCCTGGGAAATTAGGGAAGGCTGGAAATACTTCTGTTAGTGCAAATTTCCGCACACACGACAAAGGTGGGCCATAAGTAATGAAAGAGTCGAACAGAATAACACTTAACGCTGAAATAACTCTTTAGCAAATTGAAACTATGAAAATAGCAATCGACCACTACTATGTAATGCACCTTACAATTTCCCGGGAGTCTCTTAACTCTCTCTCTCTCTCTCTCTCTCTCTCTCTCTCTCTCTCTCTCTGTGGATTAGCGGTTGGTAGTTTGAGTACCCTAGACAATTACCAATTAGTCTAATGACATGGTAGTGCTAAAAAAATTCTTGGTCAAGGCCAACGACAGTCAGCTCCTTGTTTTCACAACTTATCTATATCTTAGTCGGTAACATAAACGTCTATGAACTCTTCTTGTGGAGCCAAACAAAATTTTGGGATGACCCTTTAAACGTACGAAAAATTGTACGGGACTCTATATTTTCGAAAATGCAATGAAAATCTGAAAATAATAAAGCTCGTGGGAGATGTCGAATGATTAATTTTGAGTAATAATATTAATATGAAAAATATAGTAATGATAGCCAAAAGCCGCCAAAAACTGGCTTTAAAAAGATTTGGATTATTTTCTTTATGCGAAATTAATTTATTTCTTTGTTTGAATACGTACTAATCTTTTAAACACTTTCGAATCATCATTTTTTTCAAATTTCTCTAAAACTAATCTTATGAACAGTAGAGTTTTTAAATTTTTTGAGGTACTGGAAACTTCTTAAATTATATATCTACTTAATGTTTGTAAATATAATCTTCTCCCGAACACTTATGTCTTCGATCATTATTTTTTATATATCTTTCAAAATCGCCTTTAAAAAATCGAAAAATTAGGTAAATCAATTACAAGTTCATATATATTCGGAAAATTCACTAATATCTATCCAATTGACAAACACTACATTTTGTCATTTCCTAAACAAACTGTTTTTCCAAAATAACTATTAAGTATTATTTTGATTGAAAATGTTCTCGAAATCATTAGAATGATTGATTTTTTCACATTTTGTGCTAGGATTATGCCAAAATTTAATTGAACGTTAAGATCGAATTGGAGCAAACAAAAAAATGATCCAATTCGTCAATGCTATAAATCGAGAACAATTTCCACCGACGATTCGCCCAAGAGCTGTAAATTCGTTCTGTTTTTTTTTCCTTCGGATCGGAGAGTCACGGAAAAAATGTTTCTCCGCAACAGCGTACTGCGCTAGTATTAGCGGCATCTATACACCGCGCTATAGTTGGTAGATTTTTAATCGCTCAAACTAATCGCCCCGGGCGATATGCACCCACATGCAAATAAGAGCAGTTGCTAAAAAGCGCACGCCGAGCTTCACTTAAAATTCAATACAACAATCGCGATAGCGGCGTACACGAGATACCTTTGAAAAAAAAATATAGTTTATCCAAAAAATCTAATCATTGATAGTGCAGTAATATTTCCAGTCAATTGAGGCGCGCAATTGAACACGAAAACTTTCACAGCGGCATTATCGACCGGAAGTGAGTGACGTAAAGCGCATGGTTGAAGGAATTTATTTTTTTTAAATTGTGATTTCGCAAATGGCTCTAGTATTCAATGACGTATGTGTTGAAATTTTGCAAAATCTGCAAAAAAAAAAGTGTTCCACGATCCGAAAAATTCATCTATATTTTTATTTCTATTTCTACGCCCACCGTGCCTCCTTTTCAGGCAATTCGTATCCTCAGATTTTCACATACTCTTATATTTTCGACAAAAAATTACTGCAACAAAAAAAACTCGTTCCAACTGACCTATAACTGGTGGAATTCAATGATTAGCAAATAGTGCAACGAGTTGCTGGCATTTTTTTTCTCCTACAGTTGGCAAATTTCTCGTTCATTCGTAAGGTGAACCAATGTAGGCCTCAACCGGAGGTACTGTAGTCACAGTGGGTGTTTTTATGTACAGAGAAAAAAAATGAACACTAATAACAACTGGGCAAAGCTCGAGGGCAACTTACCCTCGAGCTATACCGTACGTGTGCAACTCTCTCTCACTCTCTCTCTCTCTCTCTCTACATACTTTCACGTGCAATCACCACTACCAGTCAAAAGGGCGTAAATCCTACGCCAGACCATGTCGATCTTGTATTCAGTACTCACTCAGCAGCAGTCAGCAGAAAATGACGGAAAAAAAAATATAAGCAGCGCTATATATTTGTGACGCGTATACTCTAAGAAGAATATTTAAGGGGTTAATCCACCTTGGCGCTGGGACAAAAAGTATACATTTTTGTTTTAATTTTGACGTGACTATTAAATATATAAAAAATTTTTTTATTTTTTTACAAATACATTATAGTTTTTTCAACAAATTATTTTAAAAAAAAAAACGAATAAAAAAAATTGTTTGACGAAGATATAAGTCGTCTAGTAGGACCCTCGCTTCAAACTGGTGGACAAAATATCTCGAAATATATACCACATATTCTTTATAATATTATCTAGGATGTAGTATAGGATTTTTTTTAAATTGGAAGCTGTGTTCATTTTTTTATTAATTAAAAATTCAATATTTCAGTAAAAATCTGAGTTTTCTTTTTCAAACAATTATACAGAAAAAAATTGCAATTTTTTCTCTGTGCCATAACTGTTCTTTGCACGATTTATTTTACTATCTTTCAGACGATGCCTGACAGAGAAAAAAATTCCACCACCGTCAAGGATTTTCAAAAGAGGGTCTTACTAGACGACTTGTATATTCGCAATTTTTAAATATTATTCATTCCTTTTTTTTAGTTTGTTCATGAAATTATAAAGTATTTGTGAAAAATAAAAATTATTTTATATATTTAAAAGCGCGTTAAATTTTTTAAATAATTTTTCTAAACTTTTTTCGAGTGCCAATTGCGTCATTTACACACCCGCGTCATTTACACACCCGCTATATAGTGCCAGAGCGGGAGCGTCTCTGATGTTCAACCATTTAGAGGATATAACTTTTATCGTATGTCCTCGCACGTTCGAAATGTTTATTCTCATGACGGTGGTTGGGCGGGGGGTGTTTGCACGTCGTAAAATTAGAATGCACCGGTATGCCGACAATATATTGTAAAACAGCGAAGTAATAGCTCTCCGAGTACGGAAGAAGAGAAAGAAGAAAGAAACGGGTTGCTCGAAGACTTTGCCTCGCGAAGAGCGACAGACTTTTATCAGTGCATGCAGCGGTAGTCAGGAACAAGAGGGTGAAAGTGAAGCGAAGATGAGAAAAGTTTTAGAAATTTGAGTTGCCGGAAGTTGGCAATTTATTTGACGGGCAACAGTCTTCGAACGGGGAGGAAAGTACGGTAGACCTGACTGTCAAAATTGAAAAACTATATAAGAAAAAACTATATAAAAAAACGATATAAGAGAAAAAATTCTCTTCGTTTTCATAGCTTCAGTTTTTATAACTTCACTTACTCATTGTCAGTCGGTAACGTTGACGTCTATGATCACTCGTCATATAGGGTCCAAAGAGAAATTTTAGCATGACCCTCTAGACGTAGGAAAATTGTACGTGGCTCGATATTTTCGAAAATGCAATAAACATCTGAAAATAATAAAGCTCAGGGGAGATGTCGAACAGATTGATTTTTTAGTAATAAAATTAAGGGAGGTTTCTACTTTGTTGGGCCAAAAAATGTTCGATTTTTCACCAATTTTTTATGCGAAAAATATTAAACATAGGATCCTGAAATTTGGTATGTTTACTAGGCGGTCTTTATTAAACATGATAATATTTTTTAAAGTTTGACAAGACATGGTACTGGGAGTGGGAGGAGCCACGTATGTCGGTGCGCCAGCGATCATATTCTACGCTTGCGAAAGTCCTAAGTCCTGGACAGGTGATCTGAAGCAAAAAAATCAAACATATTTTTTACTTTGTACAATATTGTGTATAAGTCAAACTAGAATCAAGAACAAAAATTGAAAAATAAAAAGATTGTGCGCGATCGAAGGGGAAGTTTAGTTTTTACTAAAAAACTTTGTAGTTTTTTGTTCATAAAATAAAACGTTTGAATATTTTTTTGGATAATTCTAGTTCAACTAACGAAGATGTTTGTTGTACTCGTGCCTGTCAAATTTCATAACTATTGCTCGTCTAGGGCGTGTAGGTACACTTCCGCAAACTTGGAAAACGTAGTTTCCAGAAAAACGCGTTTAAAGTTAAACTAAAGTTTTGTGCGAATAAAATGAAAATTTTCATACTTTCACCTAATCGGCTATGCCAGGACTATAGCGCATAACTTTCTCTTCTCAAAAAAGTTTCCTATACAGCTAAATTAATTTTTGTTCGCCCAAAAAAGTTAATGTATGAAAATATAATCTTCTTACGAAAACATATTTCGTAAGATAACATAATTCATATGTATTCGAACTTTTTCACCGAAAATAATTAGACCATGGTATCAGCGTTAATTTTTGTTTGTGAGTAATCGATGAAAGCTTTTTTGCATGTAGGGAAGAGTGGGTCACAATGTGTCGCGGGGCACAGTGACCACAGGCGGTTTCTCGGAGGTTTGTAGCTCGTAAATTCCGAAATTTTATATGTTGGTCCGCGATTTATATTAGGTTTCGTCAAGCCTAAAAGAAAGTCGATAGCAGCTCACAAAGGATTATTGAAAATTAAAAATTTATTTGAGGCTTGGAAGAAAATGTTTCGCTCGCCGGGAAAACGTAAAATATAACGACACTTTCTGTAGCGGCTCCGATTTTCGGTCCTAATCAAATGTTTTATTATTTATAATGCATTCAGTGACCTGTGTTTTTCCATTCGTAGTTTAATTTATAGTTATTTTCATCAATAATCAAATATTTTACTAGCGGGGTACAATGTGTGACCGAGTGGGTGGGGCACAATGAGTCGACTCCCAATGAGGAAACAAAGAAGTGACGACGCTCCGAAAAAGCGCAATGTCTCACGGGCAACTGTCAACTACATGCGATTTCTCGGAGCTTTGTAGCTTGTAAAATCCGACATTTTTTGTGTTGGTCCGTGTTTTATATTAAGTTTCGGCTGGCCTAAAAGAAAATCAATAGCAGCTCACGAAGAATTATTAAAAATACAAAATGAATATGAGCCTCGAAAAAAAAATTGGCTTGCCGGGAAAACGTCAAATATTGTGGAGCAATTGTGTGGAGCACAATGTGTCATCGAGATGTTGAGCACAATGAGTCAACTCCCAATGTTATTGGCAAATAATACCCCTTATGAAATTATCGGTATGTATGAAAATCTGTTATCTATGTTAGGAAAATATAATAGTTTCAACCGGCTCGTTGTATCCTACGTTTCGCAGCACTTGACACACTGTACCCATCTATCTGACACATTGTACCCCACCCGTGGGGCACAATGAGCCAATCCGCAATTTTTTCTCGAACCCATTACGTGAGGATTTTTAATCGTTTTTTCAAAAAATATGGTAGCTTTATTGTACGCCCAAAGGTCTATTTAGACAGTCACGACCTTTTTTTCTAATCAGACTACTTTGGTAAGAGTAAAAATTCGATAGAAAAAAAGTGACCCACTGTGCTCCACCTTCCCCTATTTCCAATTTTCAAACCAATTTACTGTGAGAATGGAACGTTGGGTCGTAGAGATTAGCTGTGACGGACAAACGGATGCGACGAAATTACAAGTGCTGTCATTGCCCTATCCCACGTTCATACTTCCCTCTTTCGAAGTATCCCTCAGCCCCCCCCCCCCCCCCGGCCTACCCCGATACACATAATACCAACTCGCAATATTCGCGTTCCTCGCGCTTGATCAGCGCTCCTGTTTTTATACCCTTTCCATTCTGCGTATACGTCACGTGAATAAATACGCAGCACAAGCATGTACGCCGATGCTCCTCAACTAAAAAGTATATCAGGCAAAAAATATTGGGTAATAATAGATTCGAGCTGTAATAAAAATGCTTCGATTTGCAACGCTGTTATTCTTTCGTGTATCGCTGTAATTTTTATTCCAGTCTCTCCCTCATTCTACTTCTTCTTTCAATCCTCAATATCACTCGGCTTTCTTTTCATTTGGACACGCGAAGAAGCAACTAGCACGTGAACATCGAGACATATACCAAACAAGAGTACAATTTTGTTCTCGCACGATATAGAGGCAACGGTGAGATGGTATTGGTGACCCGAGACCATGCTCTCGACTAATAATAGAATTATTGCGAAGAAGCAACCTGTGCTCTTATACAAATATATACAGGGTGGGCCAAAGAAGTGACACCCGAAATGGACATATATTGGATATATGCACAATTCCGTAGCGAAATTCCGCTCGCACATGCGTCAACCATATGAAGTATCGTATATTAAATGAAAGATGAAACTTGTGCCAACATTTTAATAAAGTATCCATCAAGATCTGTGACGTTTATAGAAAGTTTAATTATATTTTGAGCATGAACGGAAAAAACGTGTATTTTCAATGCATTTCGCTTTTTTATTTCCGAAAAGGCAAAAAAGCATCGCAAACTCACAAAAAGATATGCGCCGTGAGAGAATGCCGTAAGCGAAAGTGTGTGTCAGAAGTGGTTTGTGAAATTTCGTTGGAGAGATTTTTATCTCAAAGATGCTCCTCGCTCCGGTTGGCCAGTGACTACTGATGTTGATAAAATCATGGCTTCAATCGATTCCAATCGGCATTTGACGACTATAGAGATCGGATGTAACCTCAACATTGACCAATCAACTATTTCTAGACATTTACGGAGGCTTGGGATGGTAATCAAGCTTCATATTTGGGTACCGCACGAACTGAGCAGAAAGAATTTAATGGACCGAATTTCAGCTGGCGATTTGCTGCTCTAACGCCATCAAAACGAATTATTTTTACAGCGAATGATTACGGGCGATGAAAAGTAAATTTTCTAAAACAATGTCAGTCGAAAACGATCTTGGTCGAAGCTCGACGAGGCTGCTCAGACGGTCGCAAAGGCTGGATTACACCCGAAAAAAGTCATGCTCTGTATCTGGTGGGATTGGAAAAGAATCGTCTATTATGAACGGCTGCCACCCAACAAAACGATTGGTTCGACCAAGTACTGCTCACAACTGGCCAAATTAAAGCGAGTAATCGATCAGAAGCGACCCGAATTGGCGAACAGAACGGGCGTAGTGTTCCACCAGGACAACGCCAGACCACACGTTTCTCTGATGACCAGGCAAACGTTATTGCGGCTTGGGTGGGATGTTTTGGTGCCACCACCATATATTCCGGACCTTGCACCTTCAAACTATCACTCGTTCCGTGCGCTACAGCACAGTTCGAATAATAAAACCGTCAGTTCCTCGGACGTCCTCAAGAACCACTTGGTTGACTTCTTTGCTCAAAAATTTCAGGACTTCTATGAAAGAGGGTTAATAAAGCTTGTAGAGAGATGGTAGAAAGCCATTGAACAGAATGGAACATATTTAGTTGACAAAAATCGCTATTTTGATAAATATTTTGCGTTTAAAGTTTATTCGATATTCGCTACAGAATTATGCATAGACCCGATAGATCCCTCGTATCGAATCAGCCCTATGTATGTTCTACGATCTTTTTAAGGACTCGAGGAAAAAGAATTTTTCATTTTTAAATGAGTTTACCTGTAGCATAGGTTTTTACTTCTCTTTTGAAAAAAGAATTTCTTAATTTCTTTTCGAGTCTTTCTAAAGCATAAGTTTTGATTTATTTTTCTCTTTTGTGTATGTAAATTTCTATTTGAATTTTATTAAGCAATCGAGAGTCATCTAGACTGGTATAAGTATTTTTTTTATCATCTGAACTTTAGTGACTGATCCTTTCGAAATTATTTTTTTAACTTTCGATCAAAATCTTAGGCATTTACGTTAATGTTCAGTTGGTCACTTATTCGTACACTTCAGAACGATAACACAAGTAAAAAAATCGCGAGGGAAATACATGTACAAAAAAGAAAAATTAAAAAATGTTTTTTGTTTTCGAAGAGAATAAAATTCGGATAGTTATTGCTACCTGGGATTTTACTTTAGGACGGTACTTTTTTGGCCACCCTGTATCTATAACAGCGAGAAGGAGCAAAGAAGCCGATTAGGAAAATGTACGAGCGATCATTAATTTGTTTCAAGGTCATTTTTCCCACCACCAGCAAGTTCAATCTTTTTTTTTGCTCTTCGTACTAACAGCTCTCACGACCATTCGCAGACGACTTTTTGATTCGCCCGATTCCGTATGTTGACCTACGAATAAGTGGGGAGCTCTGAATTTATAAGTCGCTGTGCGTGATGCATCAACTTTTCATTTATGAGGTAATTGCTGTTGACCCGCAATAAAGATCAAGGCGATGTGTATCATACGCGCTTGAAAAATTCACCACAGCCCTCGCCGTTCCATAGCAAACATGACGTACAATAACGAGCACATTATTCCTAGACATTGAGACTGCCTAAGAAGAACAAAAGGGCGTATCCCTCGTTGCTTTGTGAATAAAATAATAACGGGTATACCATTTTTATTTGCTTTTTAATTTTTAATTTCTTTTTCTCGAGGTTTGTCGTTGTACATTCATAAATATACTCCGATGACTCAAACTTCTTCCATTTACGTTACACTTGAGTAAAGCTCGATTTTTTCTCATTAAATAATTTGGTTATTCATTATGTTCAATATTAATACTTGTTATAATATCATTAATTATGATAAGCATTTTTATTCTCGTAGATTATCATCGATGAAGAAAATGCTTATGATAGTGAATAGAATTACAACAGATGGATAATTTTTATCCTAATCAATCATATAGATATTTGATGCGGTAAAAAGAAAAGCAGCTTTAGACAGTTCTTAAACTTTACTTTCCAGAAAATGTCAATGTTCTTGCCGGATGTGCATTACGTGAAAGTGTACTTGTTCGCAATGTATTTTAGCCAGAACATTGCAATTTCCAAACATAGATTGTAAGCCATAAAAAATGATTCTATGATCTTCCTGGTCTGTTCCTGGCCCTGGCAAGGTTTGCCTGGCGAGGCAAACCTGGCCAGGACCCACCAGAAAGTAGAGAATGCCCGATCAAACTTCTGCACGGGTACGCCTTATAATTTCCATAACTCGGCTAATTTTACGAGTATCATTAAACGGTTTTCACTGAAGTATTAAACAAAGGTCTGTAGGATAAAAAATTTAATTAAAAAAATGATTTTTCAAAATTTTTAGACAACAATATTGCCTTAAATAAATCAATATATATATATGTATACACACATATATATATCTTCATACATCCTCGATAAATAAAATACGAAACAAACGTCAATGCAAACATTAAGTTATTCGCATTAATCCAAAAATCTAATAAATAATAATTTAGATTCAATAAATTTTCCAGCACAACTCAGAAATTTTAACAAACATATGGCATTATCTATTTTTAACCCTTCGTGGTCACACATCTAAATTCAATCGCGGTGATCACACTTGGGTCGATTCTACCCAGTCAGTTTTCAAAAAAGTATTGTGACCAAACTATCCGTCCGAAGTCGTTAAAAAAATTACGGAACATGCTTTGAACTTTTTAGATGATGTACGAAAAATTTATTTATAAGAAATAAAATGGTGACATGTTTAAAAAAATCATAAAGAGGTGAAAATCCTCAAAAGACACTTTTTCGCTAAAAAAAAGTCATAGTTCCGTGAATTTTCGACATTTTTACCTAAAATATGGACATGATACTCCTTAGATATGCTACTTTTGGGAAAAAATAGTAACATAGTGCGCGTTCCAAAAAAAAGGTATTTATTCTGACATGTGAAGAGGGTAAATTTTATGGTATGAGGATACTTTAAACTCCAGGTAGGATGGTGAATACAGTTCCATTCGAAGCAGGGAATTAATAAAATTGCAAACATTCTTTAAGACACCTTAGTCTCAAAGGAGCTTGTATTTTACATAAACTCTAGGGAAAAAATGCAATTTCAACGTTTAAAAAAATGCATTTTACGTTCAATATATATGTAGTTCAATTCATAGTTCAAAACTGATTTCTTCTCGGTAAATAGGATTTTTTTCCAGAGCCGTACAGGACAGTTTCGACGAACGATGTTTTAGCTTGAACATTTCTGAGTAACGAATTCAATTCAAATCGTACGTATACGCGAGCTAGGTACGTGAGAGGCCATGGAATAACTCCCGAGAGCTTGGGCGAGGCAGGGCAAATATGTTGAGACGAGAAGTTACACCTCTACTATTCTCGTTCTCCATACCGACGAATTTAAAATCCGCGTTGATCATGAAAATTCCAACTGCACACGTGCCGAATTTCATATCGAGCTATACTGCATACATTTGTAACGTGGCAGTATTAAACTTTTTTTACTCTCCGATACGACTATGCCTCGAGACTTAGCGAGGAGAAAGAAAAATGATCAGTTCAATTGATCAAAATTCATTGTGTCGAGGGGACGGAAAAAAAATCATTCAGAATAAGCCTGCAAACGGCTTAGCGTTTTACCCGTGGCTATACGAATGTACGAGCGAACAATTAGGGAAGATTCATTTCACTCTCCCCGAGCAATGTACACTTTGACGCACCATCGAAATTCACACTTTGATCCACCACGGGCGCAAATGCATATACATGTCCTCGCGTAAAACTACGCTTAAGCATGCGCGACATACTCCGACACTGAACGAAAAAAAAAAAAACCCTCAGTTATTTCATGTACTGCTGCGTTGAATTAAAATTCCATACCGCAAAAATCTCGCTTACAAGACATCTCTTCGTACTCTGGAAATTCATTTACGAGCTCGGTTTACGCTTGTATTCCGCCAACCTGGCCCAGTATGGAAAATTTATCGTGCTCTCGACGTTCACGGAAAAAAAAGCAAAAAATCATGAAAAAAAGATTTGATAAAGAATAAAAAAAAAACGGCGTACGGAGAGGAACAGATTTTTCGTACTAACGAATAGACGGGGGCAGAGTGAGAGCCGGAACGTATTGTTAAAATCAGAGGCTCTCTAACTCTCCCTCTCCCTCTCTCATCCTCTCTATCACTCCCCTCTCACCTCTGACAAGACTAATCAATTTAAAAGTATTCACTTCATCGTTCCAATACATCCTCTTCAAATTTATCACCGAATTATCGTGAACCTTTTCTTTTTTTGTCATCGAAACCAAACGATCCTAAGCCACGGTTAATGAAACTAGAATTAACTTATTTCAATGTGAAAATATTGCATTTATGGGATTATTCGTCTTGCGAAATTGTGGTAAAAAGAAAAAACAAGGAAACGTGAATAACCGTCAGGATGATGTTGGCAGGAAACGGGTAATCGGGGTTAAATCTCATTATACGAAATTCTTAGTGCGTCTCCTCGTTACCTCTTGTTTTGTTTCTGTCGACGTGATTTTGTCCCAAAAGGGGATTTCTCGGTCGCTCATGGTGGATAACACGAGAAAGAGAGAGAGAGAGAGAGAGAGAGAGAGAGGGCGCGCGAGAGAGAGAGGCGGGGAGAGAAAGAGGATAAGGCCTGCTTGAATTTCCTACCCTCCCACGCCCTGGATTATATCCATATACGTGTGTACATATACTATATATATATATATATATATATATATATATATATATATATATATATATATATATATATATATATATATATATAGAGAGAGAGAGAGAGAGAGAGAGAGAGAGAGAGAGAAAGAATTTTACTCCGGATCAACAACCATGAGACTTGAACGCACCGAGTTTTCCCCACTAATTACGGTTTTAATTTGCTCGCAGATACGAATTTTCACGTACACATGTATATGACTGCGATACGCAAGATTGCTCCTCTTATCGATATATAGCGTTACAAAAGTGCTTGTGTCATTGGTATCGTATAGCTTCGTACTTCGAATTTCAGTAAGTTTCTCCTCCAACTCTCACGTTTCTCGTGCAGTCGCTGGATTAGGAATGCATCAACTAATTTCCATGCCACTAGGGATGCACTTGGCTCGAGACTGACTTCGTAAATAACTGCATTTATATATATATGTACCGGGTGAGTCACTAGAAATTAGACTCGTGAAAATCCTTATAAATATTGATTTTAGACGAAAAAAGTCACAGGCATATTTGAAGCTTTTGTCATTATGTATATTTCGGTTGTTTAATTTTTTTTTAATCGTGGGCGTCAAACCAATTTTATGGAGAGCTTCGATTTTTTAAGTGGAAAGCTCTTCTTTTTTACCCCTTCCACTTCTTTTTTGAAAACTGAACCAATGGCCTATCATGAACTCGGGTTGACCTTGACACAAAGAAGGTACGGAAGGGGATAAACGTGAGGCGGGTTTCGAAATACTTTTAATTTACAAAATATACTACATTGTATGTGCGGGTGAATATATCTATAGATACGTATCTCAGCTAGGTATTGTAGGTCTTCTGAGAGATGGAATAATTAACGATCGGGACAACCTTTTGCGAACTGATATATCGTACTACTTGAATGACATTTGATTGTCGTTAATTTGTTTTCGTTCGAATGGATCTACGCAAAATTGTTGCGAACGGGGACAAAAAACGAGATTTGTGTTGTTTCGGTATACCTAAAAAATAAAAAATCAAATTTCTTTACGACAGACTGAAAAAATATTTAATTCGACTTTTACTATATTCTGGAGACTTATTCGATGGGAAATTTTTCCGCCGATCGTGAATAACATGGAGTTTTTGTCGAAAGCCCGAAAGCTCGAAAGTCGAAAGATAAAGACTTATAAAAAAAATATATTAAAAATCCCAAATTTTCTGTACCTCGGCAAAATAAAAGTTTCTTTGCTGAATCGCCGCTCATTTTTTTTTTTCGTTTTCATTTGAAACTTGGCTCTGCGCTCATTATTGCGTAATCGTATCCTTCTTAAAATGACGTTTGATTCATCGACCTCCGATTATTTTTCGACTTTTCGCAGAATTTCAAATTCGAACCATCGATTCTTGCAAATTTTTCCGTACAGGGTATGTATGGAAAAATTTGCAAGTATCGATGGTCCGAATTGGAAATTTTGCGAAAAATCGCATAATAATTCACCTCTTTTTCGGCCATTTTTCAAATGCAATTACCGCGCTAGCTAATTGAGATATCGAAATGAATCAAGCGGCATTTTCTAAGTCTATCAAAATCGTTGCCAAAAATCCCGCATGAAGTCTCCGTGACTCAAATAGGACCATCGTACGACCATTTGAAAGTTCACCATTTTCGCGATTTTGAAAAACTTGCCAAAAGGGTCGAAGAAATCTTTTATTCCACTCGGTACAATAATGTACGTTTTACGCACGCTTCGCGTGCGTCAAACTCCCATTTTCAAACCGCGTACAATAAAATTTCGTATAATACTCTACGAAAACACTTTTTCTAACCTCGTGTGTTTGCAACACTCGCCTTCGGCTCGTGCTCACACTCGTTAGAAAAAGTTTTTTCGCCCTCGTGTCATAATGTACTATTTTTCGACGTTCACACAATTTCGAGGGTTTATCTCAGAAGTAATTTTCCGCCAATTACAAATATCTCCGAGTTTTCATGGAAAGCTCAAAAATCACGTCAGCTAAACGCGAAAAAGTTGTTCCACAGTTTAAGATACTTAAATTGACCCCAATTATTTACGACTCCGGAATAAAAGTGTTTCTAATTTCATCACGCTCCACCTTCAACGAACCCCCGAGCTTCATCGTGCCACCAAAAAATAAAAGTGAAAAAAAAAAGAAATGTCAGTTCCCCTAGGCGTCATACAAGCAAGTGGCACATACGCAATATTTTTGTCATACGTGCGGATGAGTATGAATCGAGGCGAGAACGGAGACAATAAGATAGAGCTACGCGGCTCAAATTCTCGTTTATACAACGGGAGGGTTGAAAAAGTGGGTCGAAAGGCAACGGGAATTATGCTCCCGTGAGTGCTCTAAAAAAGCATTAGCGTCGCCGAACGAGTACGTTACGCAGCCGGCTTCTTTATAGCGTTTGTCTCCATTATATATATATATATATATACATAGTGAATAAGTATCTTCGAAAATGTGCGGAAAGTCACACGTCCACGTCCCCCCAAGTGAAGCAGCCTCGAGCTTTTTTAAAACGAAGCTAACAATGGTAAAAAAAAAATTCACATAACACTTTTTCTCAGTATCCAATTACGAAACCTGCCAAGATAGTAAGAGAGGTTCGAAAAGCTTCCCGTATGAGAGAAGAAAGTCTTAAGTGCGACTGTGCAGAAACGACCCACTCGTAATTGTTACGTGAGCTATCATGGGAAAAAAAGTTCAGACGATATGATGGAAATAATTCCTTTATAACGATATTATCGAGTAAAAGGTGAATATTATATTTAACGTGGTAACGAGACCAATTAAAAATGAATAAAGGTGCGTCGAGTGAATTTTTTTTAACGAAGGTAGCATGATCCATAATCTGGCAGATGAGCTGGACGTGTGAAAAATGACGATGAAAAGTGTAAAATTCTGACACATTGGTGTATTAGCGAAGGGAGGCCTCGTGTACTTCCGCGTTCACCACGAAACCCGGACTGCTTGAATTATTTCGATCTGATGGAAGAATATATATAGGGTGACAGTTATACTGCCATATGCTTTTTTATGGTTTTTGATCGCGCACGGAGATTTTGCGTCCGAGAAATATATGATATTTATTGATTTTCTAGGCTATCTCGAGAAAAAAATGCAGCATATTTCTATGAAACAAAATCAAAATTCCATTTTGAGTTTAGCAGAAAAAAGATAATTACATTCCAAATACGAAACACTCCTAACAAAAATTTCTTTAACCCCTTGCGGCCACACGTTCTGGCTATAGCACGCTGGTCAGAGGGGGTCGCAATGACCCCAGCCATGTTTAAACAATTGCCGCGTTGACCGTATCGATCCGAATGACTCATATAAATTCAGGATATTAGTTTGAATATTCTAGAATGTGGCATTCTCGGTATTATATTTTAATCGAATTTCAAAATGGCGAAAAAAATCAGCAAGGGGTCAATGCGCAAAAAAAGTCCTTTTTTACTAAAAAAAAATCATAACTCTTGCAATTTTTAATTTTTTTTTCATAAAATTGTAGCGTCATATTCGTGAGATATGTTAGTTTGAGGAGAAAAAATAGCCGCATAGTCGGCATTTCAAAAAGGTATATATTCTTATATCTGAAGAACCATTTCGGAGTGAAATAAAGAACGATAATCATGAAAAATGAGCGATTTATTATAAAAAGTGGCCGCCAACATCTTATAGTAATTTTGTTATACACATTGAATATTGAGTTATAAACGTTGAAAAACAATCTACTGCATACACGTGCAGTAGATTGTTTTTCAACGTTGGTAGCAAAATTGTGTCGAATTTTTTTTCTTTATATTCCTCGTACAATTATCAAAAAAATAGGAAAAATTGATAATCGAAGTTCAGCATGTCGCTATTTTGTTAATTTTTTTTATTTTGCTGAATCTGGTACCAAACATCACAACGCTCATACAAATGAAGAATATGTTTAGTTTTTTATCACATTCATACAACGCCCACAACATGGGTCGCCAATTGTGATCGTTTTCCGTGCACCGTTGTGAACGAACACAAAATGACATAATAATACATTTTTTGAATATGTACATGAAGGACGAATAGCAGGTGTAAAAAAACAAGAAGAAAACGAGAAAACCTTAACCGTTATTCCATCTTGAAAACTACCTCCAAAACAGCGCTCCAGACAACAATACTGCCTCAAATTCCATTCATTCATTTGAAAATGCATCTTCGATAATTTTTTTTCTCGATGACGGAATATACAAACAAAACGTTTTTCAGGAGTGTTTCGTATTCGGAGTTTAATTATCTTCATTCTGTTATACGCAAAATAGAATTTTGATTTTTTTCCAGAAGGCTCTAGATTTTTTTGGCAAATACTACTAATTACAAAAATGTGCTGTATTTTTTTGCGAAAACAACTCGAAACATCATTGAAAGTTATACTTTTCTCGGTCGCAAAATGTACGCGGAGGACCCTTAAGGAACACATGGCCATCTTACAATTGTCACCCTGTATATATCAGAGGGCAATGAAGAAGTGGATGGGAGTGAGAAGAAAAAAAGTACGAGGGTCCAAAAGAGGGCGTTCTCCGGTGGCGTCAAAGTCAAAGATAAAGTGCCTCGTCATCTATATAGTCTTGGATATGACCGTCCTATGCCTTGGATCGCCATACTTGGAGCTCCAATTTCCCCGATCACTCGCCCTCTCGTCATTCCCTCGTTATGTCCTCTCTTTTACTTCCGCATAATCGCGCTATTCGTTTGCACACGAGTTAGCAAGAAGCTAAATACTACGATTTTTTTTCTAGGTGTCTCCTATACGAATAACAGTAATAAGCGCTCATTTCCGATGGCGCAGCAGTTGGTTAGTTCAATGATGACAAAAGGAAAATACTTTTGGAATGTCTTTCATTTTTTTCCCCATTTTTTTTGTAAGTTCCAATGTTCCTTCGATTTTGCAAAAAAAAAAGGGAAATCGCTTGTAAAACATGTACGAATACGAGGGGGTGTTACTCTGTTTAGGGTTTACAGTGAATTGCGAAAAAAGCCGGAGGATCCTCGAATGAATAAATGAAAGAAAGATCTTTAACCGCAAACCGAGAAGACTTTAAGTGTCCTGAGACGAAGAATGAATAATGAACGGAAAGAATAATCGATGCCTCTTTGCCCTCCTATCCAATTCCACGGTCCCATAAATTTGGCCCCATTTCGAGTGTTGCCTTAATATTGAATTCCTCTCTTTCTTTCTCTCTCTCTCTCTCTCTCTCTCTCTCTTCCCTTACGTCCCGTTTTTTTCAGCTTTCTTGCGGCTCTTTTAACAGTCCGACCGATCCGCCACGTTTGCACGAGATATCCGCTAATCCGCGGGGCGCATCTGTTATCAAAGGGGGGTTGAGGCAGTCCCAAGACGTTTAACGAGCAACCCCCGGTGAATGATGACCGTGCAAGCCCCTATAACTGTACATGCAATCCAGGGATTACGAATGTTATTGCAACCCCCCCCCCCCCCCCCCCCCCCCGACCCTACATCCACTATTCCACCGCTCCGTATTTTCTCGTCAACCCGCTTATCCTTCGCTTTTCCTATTGCCGCAGACAAATCAGTTCAATTATCCACGATGCGGCGAGGAAAAGGAAAAAAATTTGTCCGTAATCGCATTCATCGATCAATAAGGTTAAATATTGGAAAACTCCGCTATGAAGGCCTTGATTCGAGCAACGAACCTACCACGTGGCGCGTACAAATCGATTCTTCGTGACTCTATTTTTATTATTATTATTATTTTATTATTATTATTACTATGAAAGTTATTTTATTTTTATATTTCTTATTCATCAATTTTTTTTATTAATCGAGACCAGAATAATAATGCTGGACGATACTCAAGGGCGTTGAAACCACCTCGGCTGTCGCCCAGTATGAACAATACTGAATGAAGAAACGCGATGAAGACATGTTAAAAATAATAATAAAAAATAAAAAAAATTTATTTTTATTATTATTTTATTATTATTATTACTATTGTTACTGCGATTTCCGTTCTGTTAATCTTATTATTATTATCGTTATTACTATGTATTATTTGTACTTTTACTATTGTTATCCTAATCATAATAATAATTATTTTGTTACTATCATTATCGGGTTATTTCTCATTATTATTTAAATGTAATTATTATCATTGCTTCTGACTTTGAGCTATGTTACTTTGTTGCTTTAATTACTTTCGACACACCGCATTTTCTACGACCTTAAGGTGTTGACATGAGCGTAAGAAATCAACTCTAGTTTGAAAAATCGAATCACCCTGCTTCTCTCTCTCTCTCTCTCTCTCTCTCTCTTCTTCTCTGCACTCGGAACAACAATAACCGGCACAGCCGAAGGATACGCGTTGCACAAGGGTCTGTTCATAAGGACGGATTTAGTATTCCGGGCGCGTTCATCCCTGACAAAGACACGATGAATTCCAGGCGAAATTAATTAATCTCAAACTCTCGTCAAATTCTCATCAATTCCTGCCACCGCGCCTTCCTCGTTAACGCAAAGAACATCCAGCACTGTTGTGCTCGCTAATCTCTAACTGCAGTTTCACGAAGTCCCGTATGCTCAAAACTGACGAGACATTCGTGTTCGTAGGAATATCGATATGTTTTCACGCAAAAGCGAAAAATCATTCTTCTTTTTTGTTTGTTTATATGTTTGTTTGTATGTTCATCTAGTCGTGATTTTGTTACCGAGAATAAAACGGTAATACGCAAATAGAAATGTTGAATATCGTGAGATATTCGTGTGTGGGAGGTGACGAAGTGGAGGATAGTAACGAGAATTTGGCAGATGCCAGGGTGAAGTGAAAGAGGCTTGCACGGTTTATTTAGTAAGCTCGTGAAAGCGCAAAACTCGCTTCGTCTTGGCAACTCATCCGTAACGAGCATTCGCAGTAATGCATAGTTTTGTATATACATCAAAATACATTTCGTGCAACACACATCCGCAAACATATACCTTTATATGCATATATATATATATAATTCAAAATCAACTTTCTCTATTTATATGTGTGCGTATATATATATATATCCGAATTACGTAAGCAATAACCGTTTCACTTTAAGAAATGAGCGACTACATAGTCAGATACCGACATGACCCATCGCAATAATAACAATCGAACAACTATCATTAAACGCTGTTACATCATTACACGACCCCATTGCGACGCAATTCCAAAGTTCCAGAGGAGTTGAGCCTACAAAAAAAAACTGCCCCTGTGTCAACACATTTAAGATCTACTTTCCGTAAAAGTAGCAAGGGCCTGTCATAGGTAAAAAAAACATTAGAGGAGAAAAGTAAAAAAAAACGTACAACAAAAACGTATTAGCCAAGTACGTGGATACGAGAATTATCGTTGAAGTTTCGTCGATGGACCCGAGGGACAGGGATTCCTGGATGGGGGTGAAAAAAAATCAGGAAGAGAGACTGGTGCGTCACGATGACGATATTTTGTTTTTTCGGCTATTTCCGTGAAGATATACGGTTGCTTGATATCCCTCTCAGTTTTTTTGCCAGTGTGCTAGGCCAATGTAGACAAGGCAGTTGATAAATCCTAAATAATATCGTATCTATACCTATATGCGTATGCACTAGCTATACTGCCAGTCTGTCCTATACGTCTAATAAATATTTCCTATCAAGGCATAGCTCGTTGTCGTCCCCTTCGCAATCTCCCCCATCTACTCCGATTTCCTATCTCCCTTTTTGTATCGATCTGTGTATCTCGCGTTTCTCCTTTTTATCCATGACAAATCAATATAAGAACCTCATAGGCGTTGTATGGCTCTCTCGTGAGGTCTCGATGCCGTGCTCAATCTGCAATCACATTTCGGTAAATTTCCTTCTGAGACCCCAATAGTTTAATTGGATGATTTATGCACACACTCGGATAAATATATATGTGCATGCACGTGTATAAATGTATGCATATGTAAATGTGGAAAGGATTTCTACATCTACGTAATGTTGGCTATCAGCACATCTGATAGTTCCAAGAAAGGAGCTCCATTTTCTTTTTTGGTTGGAATCATCGATTTTGGATTAGAAAGATACTTGAAATGATCGCATAAATGTACTCACAATTATCGAAAAGTGATTTAAAAAATATTGGGATTCCCATAATGTTGAATTTGGGGATCATAGGCTACTGGGAGGACGGTTCTCGAAGTCGAAAGTCCTCAAAATCACCTCCCCCCATTCGCGTTTGTAGAGGTGTGTGCTATAATGAAAATCTATATTTGCGTGGATCGATAGAGGCCATCAACGTTGAAAGATATAGGAATCAAGCTGTAGTAAGACGACACTAGGACCATTTGGATAAATCCTCCTATATTCGCAGAACACATTTCCCACTGGCAAATCGCGATTCGGCGTATCGAGTACCTTTAAATCCGAAATTTAACGTGTATACCTAACAACCCTTAGATATGGTCGTCGAAGCGTTACCCCATTACTCGACGTCCTTGAAAGCAGGCAATTTGTTTTTACATCGTATACGCATATCGCTGGAAGGAGATATTCTTCAGCTTCTGACGTGGCATTTATAACATTGCGATAAAAAAACTGTTGTGGGACGATAAACAGACGAAACATTTGGGATGGAAAAGAGATTTAGGGGGTAACAGAGGAGACGGGACATCGGGAAAATGGATAAGCAAGGTATCAGAAAAAAATTGACAGTTTTCTCATTATTAGGAGCCAGGGACAAATTGGTCGAGACAATGTAAGATTTTTTTTTGGTATTGAAACGTCTAGAGATTCTATACGAAAAGCCAGTTCGTCGAATCCCAACTATATGCCAAATAGGAAGAACCTAGCTTCGTTAGTTGAGAAGTTGCAGGCCTGTGACAGACCGACGGATAACGAAATCGGGAGAAGAGGTTTCCATTCTTTATCTTTTGAAGTACGGAACTCCAAAAATCGGCAACACGTCAGGGCCAACCCAAAAGAAGAACTACATTCTTCATCTTCGGAGGTCCGGAACTCGAGAAATCTGGGTTAGGTTAGAGCCAGCTTAAACAAGTATTGCATTTTACACCTTTTGTGACACGGTACTTCGCAAATCTGCGTTACGCCAGTCAGCCCAAAAGAAGGATTACATATTTCACCCATTAAGGGACTATTCTACTGTGATGGCTCAAAAAATAAGCTATTTTTTTTATAATTTTTTTTTTTGAAAACTGTTGCGTGTGTCGGTACAAACTTTTTTTCGCTTAAAGGTACACTCTTATAGAATAAAAAATAATTTTTTTGTTGCATTTAAATGTATATTTATTTAACAATTGATAATCGTGTAAAGGCATGAGACAAAAGTATGTCGCTGGCGTTGATGATTTGCGCTCTCCAGGTCATCTGAAACAAAAAATTTAAAAAGATTTTTAATCCGTATGAGTGTCGCTATCGCCCGAACTAGAATTATTAAAAAATATTAATTTTTACTTATACTTTCACCCGAATTATGACGAAAAAGAACGTATTTTTCGAACACTTTTGCAAAAAAACGACGCCATTTTGTTAGTTTGCAATATAAAATAATCATTCTAATTCGGGCGATAGTGACACTCATACGGATTAAGAATCTTTTTGAAATTTTTGTTTCTGATTACCTGGAGAGCGCAAATCATCAACGCCAGCGCCATACTTTTTTTCATGCCTTTACACGATTATCAATTGTTAAATAAATATACATTTATATGCAAGAACAAAAAATTGTTCTCTATTTCTCTAAGAACTTCTCTGAGTACTTTCTCTAAGAATTCTCTAAGAACAAAAATTGTTCTCTATTCTGTAAGAGTGTACCATTAAGCGAAAAAAAGTTTGTACCGAGAGATGCAACAGTTATGAAAAAAATATTAAAAATAGCTTATTTTTTAAGCCATCACAGTAGAATAGCTCCTTGAGGTAGGGAACTCCATTAATCTGCGTTACATCAGTCAGTTTAAAAGAAGGATTCCATTTTGCACTTATTGAGCTACAGAACCCCAAATAACTGCTTTACGTCAGAATCAGCCTAAAACCAACGAATGATCGCGCGTCATGTGCTGGTCTCCACTTGGCAACTTCCTCCGAGCACAATGTTCAACTCTCCACGGCGAAATTTACGATGATGAGCAATTGTACATATTTACCGTTAGGGCGAATAGAAAACCGTAACTCGCGATGAGCAGTTGGGCTCGTAGTACACGACACAAGCGCGAATATGAACTCCGTCCGTTGATTTCTGTCCATCCTGTATCCATTGCCATTTGAGCATTCATCATCTTCACAGACATGCATGCCTGTATCGTCCGAGGATTTATATCGCCTACGTGAAGTGCGTATTAAGACTAGTGAATATAAGCCCGATGATTTATCCTACCACGGTGCATTGGACTTTGGGAAAACCGGTTGCTTTCATAGTACACGTTGTATATACTCTGACTGTCGAGGGCTCCGCACCGTACGTGAATTACGGCCCAGTGAGTGTAAGCTGCCCAATGTATGCAGTGTACACGACATGCATATACATATCATGTGGGGCAGATATGTATAAGTATGCTCATACGCGCTTCGGCCAAAAGCTAAAGAGCATGGACAACCTGAAGAACAGATCGGACTTGACTCCCCAAACGGAATACACTCTTAGAGCACTGCTCCTTCCACATCCATTTGGCTGCGTTAATTAAATCCTCGGTCTGGGGACGAGCCTGACAATTTTGCTTTGCATCTGCAACTACTCCGCCAGTATTTAGCCAGTGAGGTCAATGGCTCGTTAGAGAAATGGAGATACTCGCGATACTCGTCTGATCAAAGGTGTCCAACCGGACGAACCTGGGCGGTATGCATCCGAATCAAATGTGATTGAGTGGTACAGACAAACTTTGTCGAGTGCCAGAGTAGAAAATTGGTAGAAGCAAGAATGTATGTGGAGGGATTTTGATGAGCTCTGCACCCTTCTGAAGGAGTGTTGTAAACTTCCCCCACTGGACTTCCGGAAAGACTACGATAAATGGAGAGAGAGAAAGAGAGAGAAAGTAAGTAAGAATGATCATTTGTGATGTTTTATCGGCGCCTTGTGGGTACTCCTAAACTCGTAAAATGCATTTAACTGCAGTACCTGACCAAATCCCTCTGTAAATAGCGCATACGTAACCTGCGTGAGCAGGAATAAAAAGAGACAGAGGCTGGTAGTTTATGGATGGTAGCTGAAGCTCGGGGGAACGAGGAAGAGCAACATCGAGAGCTCACGGTGTATTGAGAGAAAGAATGGCAATAAAACGTACTGCGCTTTAAGCCAGCTCAACGTATTTAGCCCAGTATCGTTTTTTTCTTTCCACTGCTGCAAGCATCCAAGATCCCAAGCCCCGTCGAGGCATCCATATTCTATTTTTCTCTCAAGTATATAGGCTCTTTTTAACTTCATGCTCGCATATACTTCTCGCGGTTCGTGATCATCACAGCAGCGAAAACATTCTGGACATTGTGAACGTTCATCATTCCGTGGTATTCGAGTGTACCACGAATCGCTCCCACAAAATGCACGGAATTGCGTTCCTCGGCGTTGAAAGAGATATCCGTGATAATCTAACAGGGACGATTACTCTAGTGGTCTTTCGGGGAAAAGCTGCACGAGTTCCCAACTTTGATGTTTGCACTATCATATCCCGAAACGATGAAGCGACCTGATCCCATTCATACAATCACTGTTCCATTGCACGTTCGAGTGCTTTGTCCAACTTTGATAGCGTTGCTAATATTCGCCAGCTGAATTACCCTGTCTTATCCTGTTTCAGAAATATAGCGATTTAAATTAAGCAATGTCTAGCGACGCTAGTGCCACGATGCGACTAGAGCAAACTAGAACTAGATTACAGTAGTATGTGCAGATCTGTATACGCAGAATATCTACGTATTAGTAGCCGGAATGGATAGTCTGATACAAAAGTGAGAGTTAGGCAAACATTATATTAGGCGTTTTCATCATTACTTCATAAGTTTCTACCCTCCGATAAGATGTACAACCTACATTATAAGAATATTTCGCAATATTTCGAAGCTTTCATCGATTGAGCGGAGAATAAACTTTTCAACGTGTCTGCAGCGAGACTACTACCTTAAATGAAGTCTGAATGGCGTGGCGTCACAGCTGATGATGCATCAGAAGGCACAAACCGAAAATATGATACCATCTCGCGATAGGATACACGAGCGTGCATTACCGTACGAATACATAGCTATTTATTTGTTCAATGTAGCTGAATATTAACATGTTTGTAGAAGGTGTCGCATTTTGAGTGAAATGGTAAAGAATCTGGAGAACTTGTCCCTGATCGGTTCACCTGATCAAGAGCAAACGCATATAGAGGTGGCAGGGTTTTGAGGGGAACACATGACCACCGTATTGTCATCTTCGCCTGTGGAGGAGACAAAGCCAAATCGAGATCATCGTTGCTCAGATAGGCCCGCATTTTCGTAAGACAGAATTGTGGTTGGATTAGGGATGAATCCGGCAGAAGCTGGAGTGTCTCTAGTTCGATAGTTGCCGGACTTGTGGTGTTTGAAAGCCACCATAACCGCTGATCATTCACCACCTGTGATCAAAATGATCCGAAACCTACTTCCAGGTTGCACTGTCGAATAGACACCCATCCTGCGTTCCAATGGATTCCAAAAGAGAAAATATCTATCAATCGTGTGGTTTTCCATTTATTTGACTGTTTCGTTTAAAACGGGATACCTCATATATGTGCGGTACCTCGTTCAGCTTCGTATACTCTCTATACAGCGAGTAGAGTTTGCTCCTAAACTGCAAACATCGGAATGCAAGATCAACATACTACGGTCGATGAACGCGTTAATAAGGTTTCGTATACGCTTTTGCACTGCTATACAAGCGCCGGCGTATGTTGTAAAGCCGATGAATCGTAAAGACCTAAAAATTTGTTGACCTCCACTTTTGATTACCCTACATGCCTCACTAGCAATATCGTGTACCACTATTCCGGCATAATCAAAGGCACAGGCTAACACAAGTCATTAAAAGTTTTTCCTTCTTCGAAATAAAAGAAAAAGGAAAATCATGTACTCGTATAGACCAAGTTTTCAGATCATTCCGCTTGAACCATCATCCAAAGTCCTAGTACTAGAACTTGATTTTCAAACTAAGTTTAACGTTTTGTATAACGCGGCACGTGGGTTTGATAATTCTGTTCAGTCTCTTTATCCAAACAAATATTTTGAGGGTTTTCTTCTACATTTTGGCATTCCTAAGTGGATGTGAAAATACCTTAGTGTCCAACCATCTAAGTATCAAACCTAAAAACTTTTTCGTCACGAAGGTATTTATATTTTTATGTTTTGGTCTACATGACTAAATGATTTTGTTCTAATATTAGTGGAATGAAATGCATTTTCTTCACACGAACATTCAGCACTTAGGACCCTCCGCCATTGCCTGTAGAGGCATTATGTTTTCCCCTTGTTGTGAATGGTACTTAGCAATCGCTATAACAATTGTCGACACCCTACGGGCATGCGTTTATCTGTAGGTGAACCATGCATCCATATGCCACCCTCAGGCTCGCCTTGAGCGCCTGCTTCAATATATCGCGATATATCCTGCAAGCTCGTCGACAGATATGGCTCACTACTCTGCGTCTCTTTACGGGTGTATAAAAAGGATATTTCAAACCCCTCATAACTAAGTATAGCCAACAGGCTATCAGCACATCCAGCTGTTTCGAGGATAATCCTTAACATTTTTCCAAACGAATAATCGATTTTGGGAACAGGACTGTCCTTGAAATAATCTTCACATAAATACGCTTAAATTTATCCAGAGGTGAATGTAGAGCCGTTGGGCTTTACATAATGTTGAGTTTGGAGACCATACATGAGGATGATCCACCAAGTCGTCTCCAAAATCACCATTCCCCTATAATACATACATATATATTCCTCGGCACTACATACATGTTTAGTGCTCTTCAATTCATTTGCACCCTGCAGTCATTGAACAAACGATCCGCCCATTTGTTTGTCGTCGTAATGACATCGTTACCATACAAAGCCTATGATAACAACAATATGTTCGCGCCTTCATCACGAAGCTAGTTTACATGTACATACTGACAACTGAAAATTTCGCAAGGTGCAACATGCAATTAGAAGGCAATAAAAACTCATCGTACGATAAGGTTAAGTTGAAGAAATGCGGGAAGATAATGAATAATGTACGAGGACCTGAGAACAGTCAGAGAGTCATTTACGCCAGGGACATCTGGTTTTACGCGAATCAAAATGAAAAAGAGACCTTGTTATAGAATATTTTTGTTGTTATATCCGGTTGTAGGTGCTAGGTTCGAGAAATAAATTGTAGAAAAAAGTTTTTCCGCATATCTTCACTATCGCAATTTACATAAATAGGAGATATTATTTTACTAGTGTAGTCTCACAAACGTAAGGTCCAAGTGCTGAATACATTTGCTTCGTGTTTTCCAATGTTTCTTACTTCTGACTTTCTCTCCTCTCTCTCTCTCTCTCTCTCTCTGCCTTTAAGCGCTTTTACATCCTGTGTTGTTCCTATGCTTCCTTTCGTACATCTCCGCTCCGAGTCTCGTCCCAGATCTTTCCGGAGCCGGAAATGCATAAGGAAAAAGGAACAGCTATATCTCTCGCTCTCCCACTCTCTGTCTTTCTCCCTCGACCCGCTAGACTTTTCCTCGTGCACTTTTAACCGAGATTTGAATAAAGAATTATCCACCAGTGCGTGCTCTCCGGGCTTGCAACTATAGTTGGCGAGGTGTAAGGGCGCCTCCTCAAAATCAAAAGGACCTTTCAGAAGTTTGGCTGGAAGGCGCTTTTGGAACGTTGAATCTCTCGGTTTTCGCCCTTCTCGAGCTTTCTAGTCGCAATATATGCCGGCTGTAAAATATGCAGCCGGAAAACCTGATGAAAAATGAAAGACAATGGAAAGAGCGAGCAAGAGGGGAGATCAGGAGAGACAGAGAAGACGAGAGTGTGAAGGAGTGAATGACAGAGAGAAAGCGGGAAAAAAGACGTCGACTAGACAACTTTCGTCGCACCTGCCAGCACTTTTTTTGTCAACGGAAAAGCAGAATATACCTGTATGATAGCCTTTCTCTGCGCATATCCCACATATAGGTATATTTGATGCTCATTCACCCTTTTCATCGTGCCTCGTTCCACGTGCCTGTTTCTTAACGCAGCATCACACAAATCTAATTTTATGGCGCTCGAGAGAATCTCCCTCTCTCGCTCTCTATGTATATGTCTACATATATATGTAATATTGCCTATTAGTACATCTGTCTGTTTTGTAGACTGTTCTGAATTTTTTTAAGCAAACTGTTGATGTTTGTAGCCGAATGGGTCATGAATTAAAATGTCTTCAAAGTTTACGAAAGTCGAAAGCGTTCAAGTCTCAATGGCCCAAGGCTACTCGAACGATACATTTTTTTGAAGTTTTGTTGTCCGATTAGTTCGAGTTCTGTCGCTTCACGACACGCACGAAAAGTCCTACAATGAATAATATACATTCACGTTTTAAGGGCTTCAAGATCTTTCGAGAGGCTTCAATTATTTATCGTATCCATAATTATTCAGCTCCCATTTTTTCCAGCCTCAAATGATTCCGGCAATTCGTACACGATATTTTTATTCTTTCGCGATCGTCATTAAGTATGACAATAACAGAGACGGACCATCACGTATACTTGAATAATTTAAGCCCTCGTGAATATTGCAGCAGGCTCTACAATGTAGGCTGAGTGTATCGGACGACGAAATTCGATATTTCTTCACTAAATATGTCATGCCCCTTTTTTTATTTATCGCCATCAAGCTTTCAATCACGTGAACGGGTTAATATATTGCATACTACATGTGAAGCCCTCAATTTTTTAAGACATTTGTACGACATTGGGAATAGTCGAGAAATATGCCTTCAAGACGCAATTGCCAGCGACCCAACTCAATCGCAACGTAATTTATAGCCGATTTCCTGATTTAAGATCCGTGTCTTGCATGTGGGAAATTTTACTGGAGTCTGCCAAGCCACTCAAGAATGAATAAACAATCAATGTTTCATTTTTTACCAGTATTCGGGGACCAACGATTTACCGAGGTTTCCACGAAGAGCCAATGGATGAGAATCACTCCGATAAAAAAAAATCCATTAATTCGAATTGTATATCAATGTATTCCACTCGGGCAAATTCTCTCGAATACCCGATACATCAATTAGGTGTGAAGTACAGGCACGAGCTAATTTGGCGAGCAACGAACGCCCGCTCGAATACTACTCGAGTAAACTCTTAGTGGTCAGGGGGTGATTCCATGAATGATGAATCCTAGATTCGCAAGAACTTTGGGGAACCTCAAAGTTTGGCTCACCCCCTCCTCCACGTGCCAGCCTCTTATGGCATTCCTCTCATGAAAACCCTTATCAGAAATGCAACCGGCTGAGTTTGTTTGGACAACGAACAATGCAGGCCAACGATCACCTGATTATCCAGCACGTTTCTCGTCGGCTGGAACTTTCTAACGACGCCGAAACACACAAGGCTTGAAGCAGTCCTCGTGCCATATCCGTCCAGTAATCGACCACTCTAGCTATATCATCGTTGGAGAAAGCTATAAAAAGTCGTCGGGTTGTATTTATAGCGATGTTGAATTCGATCGTTGAGGGCAGTCTTGATTTTCATCATATTTCTCTACAAGCCTGATGAATAATTTAATCACGAGAAACCTCAAAACAGACATTTTCCAACGAGTATACCATATCAAAACAATCAAATGAAATACACGTACACGAGGCAAGTTGATTCGTTTTTATGAGGTGCGGAAAAAGTGTGCGTAGAAAATTGACAATTTCAAAGGGCAGGAAATTGCAATTTCCAACAGATACAGGGATTAAACGAATTTGAAACGTTCCTGTTCAAAGAGCAACCTGTGCAAAGGATAAAGGGATACACATTTGAATCACATATTCGGACCGACACATAAATAGAAAATCATATGTTGCATCATATGTTGATGGAGCCTGCCTATCATATATGGTTTCGTCCAGCTACAAACCTACTTCCTTTTCAAACAGATAAAAAATTGCTTAAAAAGTCCAGCATGTGCAATTGTTATTTTTGAAGATACAGTAAATAATATCAACGCTTGTGAACAATCCAGTCGATTAACATCCATCTTTAATGGGCATGTAACATTCCGTTCCTTCCATCCAGCAATACCAAGTATTACAGTCTGTTCGACAAAAGCGTGTACGGTTACATTTGTTCATGGAAACCGTTAAAGGGCGTAGATTTGAACGTAAGCAGGTAGCGGGACCCTTCCACCAAGATGCTTTGTATAGAAAGAGTCAGTTGTCGTCCGACCGTGGTCGCAGATGAACCGCCATTGTCCGAAAAACACGTCGATAAAAAACTCACTTGGGCAAGAGAACGTTTGGATCGCTATTGGGACAACGTAATTTTTTTGGTCGAAGCTTCTTTTTGGGCACGTTCTCCCATCAATCATACCTGCTCTAGCCATATGGATAGACACCAAAGGTCTGAAACGTTAAGCCAGTCACTACAGCCAGTCAGTATATATCATATATATATATATATATTGTATATATATATATGCGGGCTAAAGCTAGTCAATAATAACGCATTACACTTTATATCTTGTAGTGTGTGCGTGTTATTTTTCAATGCCTTCTCCCAAATAGTTTTTGGGTTTCGCCGTACACAGTCTTTTCAAGCAGACTATACTTCTTCGGCGATAAATACGAATTTCTATGAATATAACAGAATCCCTAGTTATAAAAAATGCAGTCACATGACGGTATTCCATCCAATCGAGTACCCGATACTCCAAGGTCGTTGAATTACATTGAAACTGAATATCTACTTGGAGTAAAAAGAAATCGATAAAAGGGTACCGGTCTCTCTGACGTGTCTCGTCTTCTGTCTGTATTGCAGGAAATGGCGACGCTACAGGACTGATCGAAGAGGTAGAAGCTTAGTTCGATCGGGAAGGCCTCAAAGGACCCATGATGATGAACTCGAATGGAAATGCGGGCTCCGAGGACATTGGTAACAACGGCGAGTACGGGAGCAGCGAGGAAACGGCGGCGCTGCTTACCCGGGGACCACCACCTCCCGTTGTCGTCGGTGCTGCACCAACCCAGGGCAAGCCCGTTCTCACGCGGCAAGATCGCGCGACTGTCCTCGTAGCTTCGCCGCAATTATCGGTCTCGGGTCTCGGTGGATCCGAGGAGAGCGCAACGAATGAGGACACGTCGACGAGATCGGTACCAGACATCGAGTTGCATTGTCGTCTTGACGCGAATAACGAGCCGCAACAGGTATTGGTGCAGCATCCTCACGTTTCATCTGTTAATGCGACAGCCGCGTCTGTTTACGGAGCTCAGCGCATGAGACAACTGTCGACAGCCGGCGCCCATCCGTACAATCGTTGTCGTTGCGATCGAAGAGAATCACTGGCACCATCATCAGCGATACACCTAGCCCGTAGCGTATCCAGGTATGAAGACCACTTTCACGAATGATCTTACGAAATCTCATCAGCGACACGACCCAACACTTTACGCCACTCGTACACCAAACACGCGAACATAGATCAGGTGCTGGGTTTAACTGTGTCCATTTTTCGTCTTCCTAACGTGTAAAGGTGAGGTGGCCCATACGGAAATTGAGTTCGGGCTCTGATCGCGCCCATCTTAATTTTTCCTAACTTTATTAAGGCCCTAGTCTGGAAGCCTCACATGAGTCATCAGTGGCTGGTTACACTGTTCTATCGAGGGCCATTGAAGGCAAAATAAGCAGGGCCTTTAAAATTGCCTGAACGATGCCTTATTACAAATTATTGCAGCCATATGCGTACGTGCGTGTGTGTGCACAGTGAAAAAGAAATGTGCTATTTCAATACATTTGAGGCTTAGAATTCTGTCGCATATTTTGATACGTTTCATCCTGCGTTGTTCGAATAAACGAACTGCATGCGTTTTGGTTCAAGGCATCACAGGTCGTCTACTGAACACATAGTTTAATTACTATATTTAATCGATCTCGATAATTATTATGCCATAAATTCTTTCGTCAAGCAATTTATACTTATTTGCCCCAATAACAGCAAAGCCTGATAGTATTGGGGAAATACTACTAGGGTACGCTACTAGGGAATTTACAACTACACTCTTTAAAAGGCCTTTACTTGCTCTCCGTACTTCAACCATAGTTTTAGTCAACCTACCTACCCTACCATTCTTTAATAGGGGCCGGATCCGCTTCTTTTACGGAAAACTCTACTATGGAATCTACAAACAATCCCTTAAAGGCTCCGAATTGTATTAGGGATGCCCTGCCAATTTTTCGCACGCGGCATGATGTTTTTGTGCCTTTATGGCCCAGAGAATTCGAAAATACTCTGATTCCTGATGATGACGAATTGGCTTACTGCAATGACTTTCTTTCTGACATACTTGGTACAGCGTTCTTGATACGATTGCTCTTTATTTCAGCTGATCTTTGGCGTGAGATGGAGTTTGTCTTCGTGAACAGATAAGGCAGATGACCTTTTGTCAATGTTAATTTCCTGGACAATGAAAAGACCCTCTAGTTCTTTGATGGTGAATTGGCTCACTTCAATTACTTTCTTTCCAACATCCATGAAGGGACGTTTTTGATACGATTGCTTCTTACTTTAGCTGATCTTTGGCTTAAGGTTTGGATTTGTCTTCGTGGACTCATTTTTTATCTTAATTCCCTAGACAATTTGAAAACACTCTAGTTCTTTGATGATGAATTAGCTCACTGCAACGACTTTCTTTGTGACATCCTTGGAAGAACGTTCTTGATGCGATTGCTCTTTCCTTTAGCTGATGTTTAGCTTGAGGGTGAGTTTGTGGTCGTAAACAGAAAAGCAGATGATGTTTTTGTATTATAATGTCTGGAACAATGCGATGACACTTTAACTCGTTGATGACGAATTGGCTCACTGCTTTCTTTCTGACATTTTTGGAACAAAGTCCTTGATACATTTGCTCTTTACTCTTGATGATCTTTGGCTCAAGGTTGATTGACGTCAACTTGATTTTCAAGGCCAATTCGCTGTACCGCAGTTGTTCCAGTTTCCAGGTGATGTCTATTTCTCCATCACGTTTCTCAAATACTCGCTGTTACTCAGCACGTTCTAAGCGAATGTCTCACTTGATCGCCGGGCTCAACAAGAACAGGTGTTCTCAATCTTTACCGCAGAATAATACGTGGTTGTGTATCTCCGCTCGTATCGATTATTCACTGTGCTTCGTCTTAATTATTCATACGACAAGATCTCGGTCGTTATTTGTATTCGGGGTCAAGTAGTATTTATTACTCTCCTTTACGGTGGTTATAAACATTCCACGGGCCTCGAAGTGTAACAAATTTATGTAATGTAATTGTTCAACGTTCCTTGTTGGATTTTCGGCCGATTTGTGGGGCTACAGCTGCGGGTGGGCTAAAACCTAATTTGAAAAAGGTAACGAACCCCGAAACCCATGCGTGACCCTACGTCCGACTTTTTTCTTGGTTTCGCCGAGGTTTACGGCCTTCCTTTGTCGTAACTTTCACATCTCGCCATCCGTGCTTCCATCCGTCTATATATTTATATTACGTCCCTGCTCTTTTTTTACGGCCACTGATCCTCCGGCGAAAGATTCCCATAAAAAGTTTCAAGCTGAACGCCAACGAGGCTCGTAATTGAAAAACGTAGTTAAGGTCAATACCATCAAGTTCCGGTAATCTCTGAATTCACGGCCTTCGATTACGTCTCTTCTCTGACTTTTGTACAAATCCAGCAGCGTTGCTGCACTGAAAAATTCGCTAAATTGGAACTCTTCCAACCCAATGATTCTTTGGAAAAACATACCTGTTGGTTTATAATTTTGGGGTAAATTAAATAGAATTGGAATACTGAGCTAAACGCACCCTACAGTTCCGTAAGTTTCAATAAAAGTTGAATCTACTACTGGCGTTGGACTCTCAGCGCCATTCACCTGGAGACTCTTTCCACAGGGTTCGATTGAATACCCCAGATCATTCGATCTGGGGTATTCCAACGGACCTTCGTTGCCAATTTTGGCAACGAAGGTCCTTTGAAACCTGACATTTGGAACAGAATGAGAGTGACTCGATTGTTTTTATCAGGCTGTCTGCTATATCGATCTTTTCGAACTATCACGCATGCTTGAGTGAGCCAACTGTAGGTTGGCACCTGAAGCACGACAGGACCACGAGGGTCAGAGATCATGTGAATCAGCTTCTCAGCTATGAAATTGGAACGCAGCCCGCGAGGGATTGTACACTTGTACACATGGAACTAAATCAAGCCTCGAGCAAGGTCTAGTCTCGCGTTTGTTTCGTCCAGCCTTGTTCATAAACTCTTACCTGATTGCCAAAGGCGTGTTCGCCTCTGCGTTTCTTTGAGGACTTTTTTCATTGTCTTTTTTTGTCCTATAAAAATTCCTACCACTATTTTTTTTCCCAGGCAAGCTGTAAAACTAAAAGTCTTAATGTCAGAGATCAAAGCTGGTGGAAAAAAAATTGTTCGAACGTTTTTTACGTTTTCTTTATCTTTTCTCGTAAGATAAAATCGACACTTTGTTGTCCCGCAGATCCGATATTGTTCATCTTTGGATATGTATATTTCCAGCGAAGGCTCCTACATTTTCTTTTACACGCTTCTCTCACGCCTATACATCGGTATTATTTTTATGCAGACTCTGTATCGTTTGTCTGCAGATATTTGAGCGAAGTGCTACGCAACTTTTTTCCCATGAGACGTTGCACGGTGTAACGGTGACACACGTATACGTATATAGAGGATGTACGAGAGCCACGAGTTGGCGCGTGACCCGTTGCTGGTGATCCTAGATATCGTCAGATATCCCGCGGGGAAATCAATTTTATTCGCCGATGCCGAATGCAAAGACTTTTTTTCCATTTATCTTCGAAGATAGCTGCGTGATTACACGAAAATATGTAAAGCAATCCCTCGAAGTGTGATTCTCGTATTACACTTGGTGCGACCTGGCAAATCGAAACGAGCTTTCGTTACCGTGATCCATAAGAAAAAATAAATTTTTCTAAACAACACCGATATCTCGATTTTTCGCGAGATGCACGAAACTATCGTGTTTCCCCAGGGACACGTGGCAACGTATCTTCATAAAATCACGATCAACCAATCCGCTCTTCCAACATTTTCACCCAAGGATTTTTTCATCACGACGAATCAACTCAACTTCTGACATAGGAGGCGAAAAAAATGATTCTCTTATCGATTAACAATAATTTATTATCGTTATTCTCCATATTGGTCTACTCACTTTTGTCATCCACTTGGACACCTGTTTCCCGGATCGTGCGTTTTTTCGGTTCCGAACTTTCGACATTATTTCTCTGGATTGAAAATCGCGTCACGTAGAAAATTGTCTGCGAGCTATGGAGAACATTACATGGATGGAATTTCAAATGAGGCAGTGATGAATAGGGAAGAAAGGGAAAACAACGAGTGCGCGGGACGAAAAAAACTCACGCTGATATTCGCGCACTAATTACCTCTGAAGAATTATAAACGATCGTGAATTTGCTCTGTGACGATATTTTGTACCGGCGCGCCGAGGACGAACTACTTGTAGGTCAAAATCAACCCTCCTTTACATATATATATATACAGGGTGGCCACTGAAAGACTGAAAGGTTTGAAAAAGCAGTTTGTGGGCAGGAAAATAGTGATAATTTGACGGATTTCCAAATAAAATAATCCAAATAATATAAATAATATAAATAAAATAATAATCCAAATAAATAAAATTTGACGGATATTTCCAAATAAAATAATAATAAAGATGTTTAAACATGTATTTGTAAAATTAGCTTTCTACTTTGGCTGACCTTTGGCTCAAAGTTGAATTTCGCTTCTTGGATAGTTAAGGCAGATGTTACTTTTTTATCAGATATATTAATGTCTGATCACATTCATTATATTCCCGAATAAAATAATTCAAAATTCAACAAACACGTGTTTGTAAAAGTTCTTTTTGTTTCATATAATTTTCAGTCTTTCAGTGACCACCCTGAATAAATATACCAGCTGAGATAGTAGAAATCACACTCCGAAACTACTAAAAATATTTACTTAAGAAAGGCAAAGGCAAACTCTGCAGGACCTGGCAAGATCTAAATTGTGGTCGCCAGAATTTTTTTTTAAGGTGGCTCCGCCACACTTATTTCGAGATCTACTTCACTTTTGTAAATGGAAATCCCCATTTGTAAACCGCCTTTTCACTGCTTATTTTAAAACAAAATCAACGACCTACCGTGACCATGGGGTAACCTTGACGTATAAAAAAATGAATAAAACGTGAAATACCTCGAGGTGGGGCATGAACGCGGTATATCCAGAATAAAATAATTATTTTTATTAAATAAGCAAACTTAGCAGTCTCGTTTCTGAGTGTTTAATTTCAAGCGAGCCTGTATATTTTCTATTAGCTTCTGTCCACGTGAAATTTGGCCCATAGAAACTTCATTGCCAGCTGCACCCCTTATTAGGGGTTGTTTAAAAAAATCCTGAACCATGGATTTTATTAGTTGTTTTGAAGAATATTTATATCTTATTTCAAATTGATACTCGCAAGGAATACAATTTTCCATACAAACTTTTACATCCCATTTCCTCCTTTTAGGGGTTGGTTTTCGAAAAATCCTTTCTTAGTGCACCTCTACGCCCTTTAAAGAACATATTTTCCGAATTTTATTGAGATAAAACGAAAAATTCGTCTTTCCGATACAAACTTTAATACCCAGTTGCACCCCTAATTAGGGGTTGTTTTAAAAAATCCTAAAATATGCGTTTGATTAGTTGTTCCAAAGAATATTTATACCAAGTTTTCAATTGATACACGCAAGGAATACAATTTTCCATCCAAACTTTTACATCACAATTCATCCTTTTAGGGGTCGATTTTCGAGAAATACTGTCTTAATGCACCTCTACACCCTATAGTGGAATATATCTTTCAAATTTCATATTTCTATAGCCTGTACGTTGTCTATATGTCAGTCAGTCAGTCACTCACGGAACTGTATTAGTATGTATTAGATATACATACTAAATGTAGTATTTATACTAAATTTAGTATAGTATAAATATAGTATCTTATACTAAATTGGGTATAAAAAAGTGTATCTAAAACATACATTTAGTATGATTTATATATACATCTATTGAAACGTATGAACACTGTTGAAAAAAAAAAACAAAAACCCAATGAATTCGACGTACTTCCCGTTCCACTCACAGCTCCGTATGTTACTGTCTCGGATTCAGTTAGTTCTTTTTTTGTTCTCCACATTACAAAAGGGAAAGCGTCAAGAGCGGCGGGCACCACTGCTGCCCGTGTCAAGCACCGGCACCCCCGCCCGTTCTCGTCACAACTTCGCCGAGCACGCGGATAATACGACAAAGTTCTCAACCCGAGGCCTCGGCATGCTGCTGTTCGGGATGCTGCTGTCCCCTTCACTCGGGTGCAGCGCCAAGTGCAGCCTCGCTGAGGCAGCTCCGCGAGCCGGGCGATGGAATAGCCGGCATAGCCGCGGATTCCCTTCGAATCAACGGTGGCATTCGGCAGTTTCGACAGGTAAACAAAGGAACAATACGAGAAATTCTATTTTACCAGGACAATGCCTGCTTCGTTCCTTTATCCATTAAAAATAGCTATAGAACAGAAAATATCCTTCCTCCTGACTGAAATTTTCCAAATTATTTTTTTTTATCTATACGATCTCGTGTTGAGTGATGGGATTTTTCAAACTTGTTACGAACGGGGTACATAAAATTGTGCAGATTTTTTGTTCGTGGATTGAAGTGTAATAATAGAGTCATTTTTAATGATGACACTTTTTATCTTTTTTTATTCAAATTTGCAGAATGAGCGGCAGATTTATATTTTATTTTAACGCTTGAGTGTCCCTATGTGTGTGTGTGTCTATTTTTTTTTTGTTTGCAAGCTTTAGTAATGGAGATTTTTTCTACGTAGCAGGGCGCGAGGATACCCCTTTCGGGGAGGGAGAAAATAAATAGAAGTTAAATAAAACAGCCGTTCAGGCGATTTAGTAAGTCATCGCGAAATATTTAAACAAGCTTTATTCGCTATCACGTATTTTCTTTTCTCCTTTGAAATGTGTGAAAAAGAAAATATTTATTTGGGTTTGAATCCAATGTAGATACCGACGATCAATCATTCATCCTTGCTTTATCAACGTTACTCTCAGTGAGAAGACTCTATGTTCCATCCAAAATACGGGATGATCCAATTTATCGAACTGTCAAAACTCGCTGACGACTTTCGATCGAAAATTTTGCATGAGAAGAAAAATATGCAGCTCTTTTTTTCGAGTCTCAAAGACGCGACGCCTTTTCTCCTTGGCATCAAGGAAAGGACTGTCTCGAGGCATGTTGACATTTAGAAGGAAGTGCTGCGAGACCGGTCTTTACACTTGCGAATAAACAGCTGAGCTTTTGAAAAGCAGTTTTAAATGAAAGCTCACTGGCCCTGGGACTCGTGAAAAGCCGTCCGTTTTATGAATTCAATGCGACTATCTCCGCTCACGCGGACGAAACTTCTTCTCTTTGTCGCTTTTAACGTCCGGGCGTTGCAATCGAATTACTTCAAGCAAAGGCGAAGCTTGACAAAGAGTAAGCCGTTTCGTGGTCTGTCAACGCCAACATTATTCTACTACTCCACAGCGGAGAATCAATTAACGAGTGTCGAGGAAATTCTATTTCCGTATAAGCAAATCAGGCGAAAGACTGAAAAGTAGGAAGTGCTTGAACGAATGTTGCTCAATCCGAACGAATACTCTTCGATTCAACAAATTTTTCTATTTTTTCTGATCCGAATCTTCGAAGCTTTTTCCGATCCAGAATAAGGTGAAAGAAAATCATTATCCCTAGTAATGATTGTTCGAGTACTGAACAAAAAAAAACAAGCGATCGAATCTCCTAGGAGGAAGGGCGCGATTGAGGAAAAATTTCTTTCGACTGGATATAACGAAGGAAATGAAGACACGTGCAGGTTGGCAACGATAATCATCCTCGGCCACAAAATTCATCCCGAGGGAAGAAACTTAACTACTTTCGTTCCGCTTTTTATGTCGTCGTCCATTGCTTTTATCGAAGATCCCGTCGAAGGGACGATAAATGACAATGATTCTCGATTACATTATATTAATAGAACGGTGTGCAACGAAGAGAACGATGAAAGCCGAGAATCCAATGAGCCAAGGGAGCTCTAGTAACTCACTCAACAAAATTAAGTCCTTCCTCGTGCGCGAAGTTTCATCACATTAGACTTAAGTAGCTCCCGATGAGATCGCACAAGTTTTTCGATACTCGGAAGTTTTGAAGGGGCAACACTACTCCAGAAGCCCGATCAATTTAGAGATCTTCATTACACGTGGCTTGAAGTATACGAAACAATATATTTTTTCGCCTGCATACTGGCGATACTGGACTGTCGTATTTTTTTTTATTGGAGAGGGCTTGCAGCATAAAACAAAATAACTCACAATTGACATAATTTTAGGTAAAGAAATACACATGGGATTATTTAGATATTGCTTTTTATACGAATAAAACCATAACAATTTAAAAAAACGATCGTTCGAACAAATTTGCTTTCCAGAAAAATTATATCAAAAATTGCTTATAAAAAAGGAGTTTTTAATAAATAAAGCACGTTTTTCTGTAGAGCGTTTGGTTTTCAAGATCCTGTGGAAATTTTAAGTAAGTCAGATAAAATTTGTTCATGTTACGCTGCAATCCGATATTTAAAAAATCTCTGGAAAAACGTCTCTAAAATTCTGCGTCCGATTATTCTGGGGCTCAAAGTCAAAATTTCATAATTAAAATAGCAACTTTCCAATATCAAACTAATTGTTCAATTTTTCAAGACCATACGGTATAATTCGAAGCTTTCGAAAAATGATCTTTTTCCAAACTCTGGACTAATGTTACCCCTCAATTTCGAAAAAAACAAGAGCGCACGTCAAGAAATTCTCCTTACTTTTCTTAAATATCAACACATAGCCTCTCATAACTCATTGACCGGAACAAAATCTTCCAACTTTCCAATCAAAAGAATCAAAATTGAAAAATTACGAAAAGAAAGAAAACGCACGATTGAAACTCGCTACCTGGTAAAGCAATAGCCCGAAAGACTAAGCTTTTTTTCTTTAACATCTGTAGGAGGCTTCGAATGATTCGATTATACGGGGGAAGTAGCAAGAGCATGACTCTTAGCTGTACGAAGCTACTGGAAACTCGAAAAAACGGAAATCGTTGGATACACACGCATACACAAGATTGACAGTAGGTACAGTGATCTCGATCCGCCCCCATTCCCACTAGGTAGACGTGAAATTTAAATTCATTGGATTTAACCGCGTCACTTATTACGAATTTTCAAATACGATTTATGGACCATTCCCTTTGTACACGAACGTCGCATAGCTCAATATTAATGGACGTAGAAAAGGCGGATAAAGGTATTATCGACCAGTGACATTTCGCATTAAATGACGCTGTCGCTCATCGTTACGTACGGTGGATTCATCGACCGAGCAATAAATAATTATACGCAGATCCGTATGTGCATGGACATTTTAGTACACACGTTAGATCAGAAGGATATATCCGAAATATTTTGCAGCAACGAGAAAGATTCGGAGCCCTAGATAAAAAGATTTTATCTCGCTAAAAATAAATTTTCCTACCTGTCGTGCTAGAAACCGTGCAACTTTTTGAATCTCAATTAAATTGTTGCAGCTAAGACTCATCGTACATGATCAGAGATTAATTTTCAATATTAAATTAATAGACGGAATAAAGAATCACCTAGATTTTGAAAATGATTATGGGAAAATCTCGAAATAGTTTCGGGAATACGGCAGAGAGGAAGGTCAGCATTGAAAAAAAAATTATACACTTTTCCAGAGCTTTTTGCGCGTTCTCGTCTTCGTGCATTTATTGTTTTTAGGTTTCCATATGAAAGACTAAAAGAGAGAAACGGTGCTGGAAGATTAATTGAATTACGTATGTCTGAGGTAGCTGCATCGTGAAGTCAATTGCGTTTAGTCTTTTTTTTTAATTTGAACTATTTATTCTTTGAATTAAGATGACGAAAGAGTGACTCGTTCGATTAGTATCGATCTTTGAGTTAGGACAAATCGATGTCGCATTTCATGGTGAGATTTTGATTTCGAAAAACGTGGAATGAATCGAGAAGAGAAATTGTTGAAAAAACATTTCGGATTCCAAGCCCTAGTCTTTCTGAAAGTAGTTAGTTTCTAAAATAAATATTTCCGAAAGAATAGTTTCTAAAATAAATGTTTGCACATGCCGCTTTCGTGTGCGTTTTTTACGTACAGTGAAACTTCAGTTATACGTTTTTTAAGGGATACAGCAAGTATGACGTATAAATAGAAAACGTAGAAGTGAAAAACAATATGAATCTGAAACTCTTTAGCATTTAAAAATGGCGATTGGTGCATAATTCGCGACATTTTTTTTAAGGGTGGGTTTATTATGCTAGTGTTTGGTTTTCCAATTGAAAATTTGATCGGTAGTAATAAAGGAATGAGCCAACTCAAGTTTTTTTTAATATTCATTTAAATTTGTTTATTTAACGCGAGTTTGTAACATTAAAGCTTTGACGTTTTGGACTAGTAAA